>OX393551.1:58850476-58913672 GCA_947650365.1 Chamaelirium japonicum | reverse complement strand
CACTAGATCGCGTGTTGACCGAAGGAAAAAGGGGGGGGGAGGGGGGGGGGGGGGGCTGTTGCGCGGCCGATCCCCCCCTCTTGTTGTCACCTGTTGCACGGCCCACCGGAAAGGCACACACGGGGCCATAAGTAGGTGTTGCACACCAGTTGGGCAGCCTAAATACTCTCCAATGAGTAGAAGGGAAAAACTTACTTGAGTTGTATTCTAGCCGAAGCATAACAAAGCAGCCTAAATCACGAAGGCGAACCATACCACATTCATGTTGAGTTAGGTATATTTTTTTGGGTTATTTTGACTTTGTCCCCTCAAGTTTTGCCTTGAATTAGAATTTACACCCCCCCCCCCCCATAGTTTCATTAATTAAACTTTACCCCCCCAAAACTAACTGTTCCCCCCCCCCCCCCCCAAAACTTTATTTCTTTTCCGCCTCTTTTGGGGGTGAGCGGAACAGTTAGTTTTGGGGGGTAAAGTCTAATTCAAGGCAAAACTTGGGGGGCAAAGTCCAAATGACCATATTTTTTTAAATATCTGACCTATATAAAGACCTTTTAAGATTTTTCTCATTTCATTTCAAGGCTGCACTCAAAACCACATTGTCGGTGTTATCATTACCAGCATGAGTTCGGATCTCCTCCGGACGGGTCAGTCCCGGTCGGTGGGCCCATGCGCATCATAGCCGCAGGATGCAGGCATGGGACTCGAAGTGAATCGTACTCCAGCCCGACTGCATGCTGTGATGCACATCGGGCCCACCAACTTGGGCCAACTAGAGGAGATCCATACTCTACCAGCATGCTCGGGAGTTCATGCCATTCACATCGGGGCCACACACCGGGGCCTAGCCCTCTCCCCCCCCCCCCCCACACCCACCCAAGTTTAGCTAAAAAAAACTAAACCCCCTTGTGGTATGTTTTGTTCCAAATCGCTCCCCAAAAATTTGAATGGTTAGCACAATACGCCCCCTTGTGTCACCTACTTTAAACTAAAAATTATTACCTTTTCAAAAAAAAAAAACTACTTAAAACCATCGTTTGGTAATTTTATCTAATCATAACTAAATTGAATGGGGTACCTAAAGTGTAGTTTTTTAACTATAGGGGGGTTAAGTGTTTTTGTGGTGAACTTCAGGGGGGGCAAAGTGTAATTTACCCTTGAACTAATTGTTAACAAACAGGTGTGTTTAGGTCGGGTCGGAAAAGTGTTAGGCAGGGTTGTCGGGCCAGAGGATAGAACCATAGCCTGGGCCGAGCTTGGTTGGTTTTGGGCTTCGAGTAGGGCGGGGGTTTCAAGGGCTTCGGGGGTATGGGTATTAGAATTGGTGTGTTCTAAGCTTGTAAAACTCTGATTTTTTATCTATTAATAAAGGATGAATGTTATTATATAGATGCATGTTGATACGTAACATAGTTACGTGTTCTTTCGAGAACATAAAGTCATGGCTACATGGTAGTCTACTAAGTTGACGACTAAATGGATTGGTCTCATGTAACCTAAATCAGTTCACAACTATGATATATCAGGTTGGTCACCTCATTATGATAAGTTGTTAGGAATGATAAGCAAAGGGATTCATCTCTATGGTCATCACCAGACACAGTATCTATGGCCGAACAGAACCAACACGATGCAAAGATCGGTAAGCAGACACCGGTGCACTGAACCGTGTTTCTGTTTAGGATAAAACGATCCTAAACCCTGAGAAACCACGATTGATGGGCTAACCAGATGTGTGGTACTTTGGCGTACCAATGTGTAAGGTCCAGTTACGTGATCCAAAACCACAGTCTATTGGGTTACCCGGTTGGCGTCGCATTAGTGTACCACTCCTGTAGGTCATCCACACCCCTAACAGGAGGTGCGTTTCTTGGTCTGACTTGCGTTGTACCAAATCCAAGCCTGGTGGTCATCAGTTGGATTATTGACGAGGTTCGGTTACTCAACGGGGTAATCAGTGGTACGATGTATATGATCAACCTGGAAGAAACCGAGTCATATGAGCACTCGAGTCTAACGATATTCTTCACCGCTCAAGTTGCGTCATGGCACCAAGTGGAAAGGACAACAGGTTTACCACTACTAAGCGGACAACATGGATATGCTAGAAGTCTAAACCTATGCTCCGTGAGTGCTACGCTTGAGTAGTGTGTCGATCGAGTTCAAGTTGGAAGCCATAAACCATGGTCCCTGAATGTTTCACCATATTCATATTATGTATGGTCCTTGAACCATCTCCTTGAAACACAGGACGTAGTTAGAGAAAGCTAGAAGTCTAAACCTATGCTCCGTGAGTGCTACGCACTAGTACACGGTAGATGCGTAATTACATGTGTGTACTAAAGGAAAATCCTACACTAGTACAGAGACACTTGTAGTTATCTCTTGCCATAAGTGGACTCTGCCATATATAAGTGCGATGCACCGGGATATGTTGCGAGTTGACTAGTTGACTTTACTAGGAGCACCCTACAGAAACCCCGGTCAATAATGAAATAACTAGTGCACTTCACTTATGAGTGTCTTGCTAAGTCTCGTACACGAGGGGCATCCAACTAGTGACATAGGGGTATTTTGGTCAAATCATACGCCACTATGCACTAGAGGGGGGTAGGCCCTAGGTATAGGAGACCAAGTCAAAGCCAGCCCCTAGCTTACTGGGGTTTGTTTCCTAGTCGTAATGACCAGATATGGGATTCAAATAGAGAGTTTTGATTTGGTAAAAACCACTCCTATAGTCAAGAAAAAGGGGAGAGATAAAGGGGAGAGATAGGTGGAGATAAAAAGGGGTTGGCCCTAGCTTGTAGGAGTGTTTATCCTAGCTAAGGTCAGCCCATAAAAAAAATGGAGGGAAAGAAGGGGCCGACCATGTGATAGCCATACTGAACCCCTCTCTTTCACCTCCTTCTCTCTCGTCTTCCTCGCTTATGACTTTATCTTCCTTGCATGACTTTTTGTAGAAGGAGAATGATCGTTCTTTGAATGCACTCAGAGATCTGGGAATGACATCCCGTGCATCGTGTGAGATCGGATGAACAAGAAGGCATCATCCTCCCGCAAACCATCGACTTTGTGACGACCAAGATCCAATAGGCCAATAGCCAAGAGCCAAGACTCCTGAGGCTATGATGCCAAGATGGATGAGGTGAGGTGAGGTATACAAGGCCATGAGTTAGCCCCACATCGCTTGGAGAGAAGGAGATCCTGAGCTACTTATATATTTTTCCCTCCCAAACATAGAAGACGCATTTTTAAACCGTGCGCCGCTACGGATTTCGTAAGAACTCCGTAGTTAATCGTGCTCGGGCGAGAGTAGTACTAGGATGGGTGACCACCCTGTGCGGTTAAATGATCCGCACAAAAGGTGTGCAAGAGTCTAACATATAGATTTAGCGTAGTCTATAATTGCATGCATGCTAGACATTCGTATCGCTAAATTGCCGTTAGGGTGTTCGATTCACTTGCACACACATGTACGTACATGTGGATTAGTTTCTAAGAAAGTTTAAATCGTGTAACATACACCATGAACGGTCTTTCGACCGGGTAAATCACTATTGTAAGTCTCTACTATAGGATTTTTCCAACAATGGGTCTTGTCAAGCAGGTTTAGGTCCATCGAGCTGGGCCTACAGGATTTCGGATCCAGCAAAGCCAATTGTCAGGCGGCATTCAGAGTCAAGCCGGGCCCGCCATTGGCTTATTGTGTAGGTATGAGCCCGGCCCTAGGATTGGTCAGGCCGGATCAGACCTTAGAACATCGATCTCCAACCTACTCCCACCATGACTCCCATCCCATGTGTCAACGCCTTTTCTTGTCATTTAGTGAAAAAAATCATCTCCAACTAGCTCCTATTCATCCTATGTGGCAGTAGGAGCCATGCATAACTCGATTCTAACAGGAGCCAAAAAGTTTCTTCTATGTGGGAAAGATATCTGTTGCACTTGGGATTTGGAAACAGCAATACAAAATAAATAAAAGATGGGAAATGCTCCACGTGCTATTTTTGGGCTTGGGATGGGAGTCGGTTGGAGGATGTTTTTTTATTTCCCATAAACTCCTATCCCATGTAGCAGATAGGAGGGGATGGGAGTTTAAAGTTGGGTAGGAGTCGGTTGGAGATGCTCTTAGACCTGGCCTGGCCTGGCCGAGTCAGGCTGTAGACTTTTGCGGCCATATTTATGCCAGCGGGCCCTACTAACACTATGGAGCATAGACCCCTATCCTTTTTTTTTTTTTTGGTATTACATTAGAAAACAGGCGGCTACAAAATACAAGTTACAAGAAAACCGAGGACCAAACACCAAAAATCATACCTAAATCATGTGCAAGCCTCTTGTAGCACCACAAACTTACTCAGTTTTCTTCGCACCGCGACCAGCACGTCACTCAGAAAGTTTGCCCAGAACAAGCATGGGAGGGTTACTGATCATCCCAGCCCTAGGTTGGCGAATATGCCAGCTGGACCGTTAGCTTTTCGGTATATGTGCGACCATCGAACCGAGGCTAGGGTAGTGCCAAGGCCGTCCTTTGGCAGTCTTCAAGAACGGAGTCAAAAGACTGAGTGACCTAGAGTTGTTGTATATATATGATGCATAGAGAATCCCCTTCAATCCATAATGGGACCTACGGATAAAAAATAGAGAAAAAAAAAATGCACCAAAATAATGTAATTTTCTCAGCATAGGCAACAGACGAAAAAAGTAGTGGATAGTAGGGCTGCAACTCGGGGCTGATTGGGTTAGATTAGGGGTCAACCCAACCCCAATCCAAGTACCAGAACCCTTATCCCTAACCCAACCCAACCTCCAACCCAAGATACCCAGCCCAAGTCCGATCCAAGCAAAAATTTCTAAATTCGGGTTAGCCCAAGTTGATAGGACGAGTCGGATTTTGCGGGTTTGGGTATACTTATTTCCAACCATTGTTTAAAATTTTGATCTTTGTAGATAAAAAATTGAAAAAAACTTATACTAGCTAACACTAATGTACAACTTTTTTTTGCATTTATATTAATGCAATTTATTAAATCATCCAATAATTCATTTATTTGATAAGCAAGAAGAAAACAATAATATGGGACTGGGTGAAACTGATGGCCGTGATTGCGACCCCTCAACATGAGTACTCAGAATGACTATGATTGTTAGCTGTATATCAAGGACTTACAAACATACATGAGTACTCGGGTTCGGGTTATGTTGGGGTGCCCGACCCCCAACCCGATCCTGACCCAAATTCAAATCAGGTTATATTTTTTCATGATCAACCCTAACGGTCCTAACCCAATCTTCAAATACATCAACCCAAACCCGTCCAAAATTTGGGTTGGGCTCGGGTTGGATCGGGTCCAACCCGCCCAAGTTGCAGCCCTACCCATCCTGGACTGGAGAAAACACTCGGTGGAACAGGACGTGTGGACCTTAAAAGAGAGCACGAGCAATTGTGGGCCTTTGTGGCAAATCATCCCAACCAAAAAAAAAAATTTGTGGCAAATCTCTGTACGTAAGTTGCACGCCGACTGATACCGTACAGTACCCCTTCCTTCTTCGAAAGAGCTAGTGAGAGAAAAAAAGAAGTGAAGAGAGAGAATGGATGCCCTTTGGGAATCCCGGCCCGACGCAGATGAAGCGCAGCCTGTTCGCAAACAAGGGGGATGGATCACGTTCCCCTTCCTCGTAGGTCTCTCTCTCTCTCTCTCTCTCTCTCTCTCTCTCTCATCACCTGAGATGCATCCACATGCCCAATTCATCCACAGGGAACATGTTGGCGTTGGGGGTGGCGCTCGGAGGGGCGACGAGCAACATCATCGTGTACCTCATCAAGGAGTTCCACGTGAAGAGCATCGACGCCGCGCAGATATCCAACATCATCAACGGCTGCATCAGCCTCGCCCCCGTCGCCGGAGCCATCGTCTCCGACGCCTACTTCGGATGCTTCCCCGTCGTCGCCGTCTGCACCTTTGTCTCCTTGCTGGTACGTGCCGCACCCCCATCAACCATATTTAATGTCCCACCTGCTCGATGCAGACAATCACCACCGCTACGCATGCACGCCGTGGCTGCATCCTAGCCGCTAGCGCTGGCGTGTATGCATACCATGTATGTACATGTATTGTTTCATCTTGATGGAACAATACTTGGCGGCCACCCGAGGTGCACACCGTTAACCAGGCCAGCACACGAGTGAGGTTGCGTGCAGGGATTGGTGACCTTAATTGTCCATTCTTTACATTATAATTCATGTTTTACTCTCTAATATTTCCCTCCTGATTGGCTTTCCTCTCTTTACATAGGTGTTTTGTAATTAATAACTCTCTTAAGAATGAAAATTAATGGAACCGATCCACCTCTCCATCTCTCTCCCCACTATTCTAGTCGTATCCATGGCTTTGGGCAACCCGTTGGGACTGGGACCCAGTGTCTGACTTAAAAAGAGGATGAGTGGGATGGATTTATTGGTCGACAGGGATGAAACTATATATAGACCAAAGGGGGCCATGGCTTCCCTTAATTTTTTTAATAAAAACTTGATGTAGTAAAATTCCTGAATCTTAATATAAATTTTTTTTTGATTCGCCCCCTGATTAAATTATTATGCTTTGGCCCCTCCCAATATAAAGTCCTGGTTAAGTAATAATTTATTTGCAAAAAAAAAAAGGGTTACGACATCAACTCAAGAGATAGGTTAAAGCCAAAACAGAATCATATATAACCCGACAACCATCTGTTACAACTAATCGATCGATGAATCACAGCTACTATCGGCGTGATAAGAAACAATTGTGATTCGGTTTTGTATTCAACCTATCTTTGAACTATCAAAATACAAAAAAAATCAACGAAGTTGAGTGATTTGGTACCTCATGGAATAAGAATTAACCTTGTCAAAAAAATTTAAGTTTTTATATATATTGCGCCCATGCATGCCGTTCACCAATCCCTGCACATGACCTATCCTAGCCTGTGTGACGACCTCTCCAGTGTGCTAGGTTTGCGGGACTTGCACATGGGGTAGCCGCTCCGCTAACTAATGTCCAGATCCAATGGGTGTTGAGGAAATCTAACAGCGCAACCCACTGGTTGGCTCAAGAGGCTATGCAAAGTGACCGGGAATGGTTTGGGATTCTGCGTTCCCGGCTTTGTTAGTCTCCTGGTAAGGGATGATCTTGGGGCTATGATGTCATGACCAATGTCTATGTGATACAAAAAAAAAAAAACTTGATCGGGTTAGCAGGGTAATTAATTATTACGTAATTTTGTTGGGTTAAATTCTTTTTTATTTATTCGTATTTGATGTACGTACAGTCGACGATACTCTTCACAGTAACTGCCACCGTCCAATCACTCCGGCCATCTCCATGCGCGCTCGGGTCCGGCACATGCGAATCCCCGTCGGCCGGCCAGATGGCGGTCCTGTACACCGCGCTCGCCCTGATCGCCATCGGGGGCGGTGGCACCCGGTTCAACACCATGACCTTTGGAGCCAACCAATTCGACAAGGCTGGGGACCAGGAGATCTTCTTCAACTGGTTCTTCGTCATCATGTACGCGTCGGCGATCATCGGAGCCACCGTGATCGTCTACATCCAGGACACCGTCAGCTGGCGGCTGGGCTTCGGCCTGTGTACGGCGGCCAACGCCGCCGGTATGGCAGTCCTGCTGCTGGGAGTGAGGTACTACCGTCGGCCGGCGGCGCAGGGAAGCCCGTTCACTGGGCTGGCACGGGTTGTGATCGCGAGCATTAAGAAGAGAAAGCTCCCGGCGTCACCGGAGAGCGCGGATTATTACTACGGGACCGGTGAGGGTGTGAAGCCATGTCCACTTCCTCCGACTCAAAGCTTCAGGTACGAGTTACCCACAAATTTTAGAATTCTTTCACAAATAAATATTAATATCAAATAAATAATTTCCAGGTAAAAACTCATTGAAATCTAATTTTTAAAGTAGCATATATATATTTCTCTAGGTTGGAAGGCATGCACATTATATAAAACAACTACGTATAGGGCATGTGTTGGAATTAAGTGGACGAGATCTAATGTTTGGTTGCAGGGAGGTCCACTTCGAAGCCGGAACTGGGACTTCCGGGGCTCCTTCACTTCCTCCAAATATATAAGTTCAACTTCGGTCCAAAAGGCCCCGAAGTCACACTTCAGAGTTATTGGGGAAGTGTAGAGAACGCCACGTCACCATAAACACTTTAGAGTCACTTCTGATAGCCAAACAAGAAAACTGATCAAAGTGTAGGAAGTCGTAGTTCTAAGCCTGCCCACTTTCTTGCAACGGAACAGCTAGTCCAACTAGGACTTCCGTGTGGAAGTTCTAGTTCATGGAAATGCTAATTAAGAGTTCTCCCACTTCCTTAACAATTCGGGCAACCAAAAATGCCCATAGTGATTTATGAAAAACACAGTACGTAAAATGGTGCACTTTTCACGCCCTATGAAAACCGCTATCATGAATAGGGGTGGGACTTGGGCGGGTTGAAGGGTCTGCTCATGCCCAACCCGACTTGTACAAACCTTTGCCCGTTTTGTCTGTGGAACCCGGGGAACCCGTGGAAGCCCAACCCGTGCTTGCTCATTCTAGTTCCTCGGGTTGCTCGGGTTGCCCAATTTGCAAAATAATAAACGGGTTGGGCAGGTTGCCCAATTAGAAATGTTTGTGTATATAAATAGATGAAAAAAAAATTCAAAAGGTTTTTGAATTGAATAAAAAAAATCTTTGATTTGCATAACAAAAACATGAAGTCCAACCCATATCCTCACATATTTCAAACAAATTCTTAGCATTCAACATAAAATAGGCGGTCTTTGATTTCCATAAAAAAAACTATCAAAGCATTCAACCTTAGTGTGTCACTTCCTCGGGTTCCTCGGGTTGGGGAGATCGGTGCCCAAACTCGTCCAAATTGAAATCGGGTTGATCATTTTTTGTCTAAATTCGTCCAAGTTTTTAACCAGTTTTGCCCATGTTTGTCCATTGTTCGGGTTGGGCGGGTCGGGTTCGGGTCAGACCCGCCCAAGTCCCACCCCTAATCATGAATAGCGGTTTATGCAGAAGCCGACAAGTAGACAGATGTAGGATGTTCAAGTTCTTCTATAATAGCATCTCCAACTAGTGGCCTTCATTCCTTTATTTTGAAGGTGGGAACAGCTCCAACCGTCTTTCATTCCCACCTTCAAAAATGAAAAGATAGGGGCAAGTTTTGAAGCCTGGGCCTTCAAAGTACTGTTTAATTTTTTTTAAATCCCATTTTACTCTTAGATCATTATATAGTTTTTGAGTTGTTCATTTTATATCCTTTTGTATAAACCTTCATATATCTTAAATCTTATTAATCCAAATTTTATTAAATTGATATTATTGGAAAAATCTCGACGATACTGTTGGGAATTTAGTCCCACATTGGTTAAGGGATTGAGTGATGTTGCATTTAAATTTCTACCTTAGACCTCCGATTTTTCGGGAGACATATGTCCAAGGGTCGAGGAAACCAGAGAGGGGAGTCTTGTACCCAAGCCTCTTGTGAAGAGGGGGGATTGTGTAGGATTTAGTCCCACATCAATCAGTTAAGAAACTTGATGATGTTGCATTTAAGTACCTGTGTTGGACCTTCTCTTACAATCCAGTTTTGTGGAGAGGCAGTATCCAAGACTGTCAAGGGGACCACAACTATCTTTAACATAGGACCAATACGTCAACGCCAAGGGAGCTGTACGTAGTCATCCAACAACTCATCATCCAACCTTTATTACCATTTGGACATACAACCAACAATGTGGGGACGACATCAATTTTTTGAAGCCTAAACCCCTTCAACCGAGAACGATTTGTTCCAACCTCCTTAAAGGGGTTGGAGCATTCCCCCCTCTCTCATTGGTCCATTACTAGGGCTAGCTTTTGGTTATTTCATCACTATGAATTGTGTGAAATGACTTACATGCCATTGGAATGGACCAATGAGAGAGACGGGATGCTCCAATCCCTTTAAGAAGGTTTGAACAAAATCGTCCTCCCTTCAACCCAATTTGTCTCATATGGATAGTCTTACAAAAATAAAAGAAAAAATGGTATTTGTCGATCCAATCTATTTGGTCAGCCAACTTTCTCTATCCAGACTAATATATATTTTCTCTTAGAACAGTACTTGGCGGCTACCCGTAGTGTCGGTAGAGCGAGCGCACGAGGAGATGTGCAGGATTGGTGATGGGGAGAGGGGCGCCGCCCACGATATAAAAAAAGGGATTTTTTTATGTATATCCCTTGGCAAATATCAATACTACACATATTCTCTATCATTTTAAGTTTTACATCTGTCTCCTTGACATATTCGGACTTTTAATAAACAACCCTCATCTATCTCCATCCACCTCTAGAGCCGACCGTAGTTGGGTTAGTTGTCAAGTTAATCTTTGAAGTTATATTTTTTGCCCATGGGTTAGATCAAACAAATAAAGTCAGGAAACCTTACCTCCTATCTGTCGATCTTCACCTCTGTTGAGCGCACGACGAAACGTAGCGTTCGAACCCTGCCAGTGTCCTCCATAACTCTTCACTTGATGATGGAGAGAAGAACAAATGTCTTCCTTCATCTTCGGTAAGTATTTTCCCTCTTAGCGAAATCCTAATATAATCGAAACATTATTGTAATTCAAACCCTAGCCAAATCTGTTCTGTATTTAGGTGATCGCTTTCTCTGTTGGGTGAAAAAAAAATCCTAATCTGCTGCTCCTGGGACTTATATAAGTTTGAGGTATGCTTCATATGCAAATCTCTCTTCTATCTGTTGTGTAATTATAATTCCTAATTGATTGTCTCTCTCATATGTTCATACATGCCATAAATCTTAGTTTTTAGAAGGCTAATCACCCAACAGATCATTTATTGAATTTTTCCCCAGTAAGAGCCTTGCTTCTTCTTCATCTCCCCCATATGCACCGTCAACAACTTGGATTGGTTATCAAAACCCGCCTTGCTTGTCCCCCTCATCTGAAGCTTGTTTGAGAGAAGCGTATCCGTGACATTCTCCAATTGAACTGACTCCATCCCATAAAGCATTGTAATCTCCATACGCTCGTAGGAATCATATAGTTATCCAAGAAGTAGCTAGTGCCTTATCATCCTCCTTCATGTCTTCATCTACATTGAATAACTATGTAGTCATTTGATTGAAGATCGAGATATACTTCGCGATCCTTGTACATTCCTCCATCTGAAGATTGGACATCTTCTGCTTCAAGTACAACCGGTTCATGAGCGACCAGGTCATGTACATGCTCTCCAACCTCTCCAAATGCTCGTAGGAATCAGATAGTGATTCAAGAAGTAGCTAGTGTCTTATCATCCTCCTTTATGTCTTCACCTACATTGAATAACTATGTAGTCATTTGATTGAAGATCGAGATATACTTCGCAATCCTTGTACATTCCTCCATCTAAAGATTGAACATTTTCTGCTTCAAGTACAACCAGTTCATGAGCGACCAGGTCATGAACATACTCTCCAACTTCTCCCACAACTTTGCCACATAAATATCTATGGAGACATTCACCAACACGATCTTCATGAGACACATCTGAATCGTGCTCGCCGCCTTCAAATCAAACTCTGCTCAATCGTCGTCCTTCATCGTGTCCAGTTTAATACCCTTCAAAGCTTTGTGCAACCCGGCTTGGATCAATGCATCTCTGACTTATATTTGCCACAAGCCATAGTTGTTCCGCGGCCATCGAGGTGAGGGCAAGTTGAGAAGATGAGCGAAGCAGGCGTAAGGGATTTAACAGTATCACCTATGAAGTGAGAGCAACGTCTCTACTTCACTGAAGGAGCAGGTCACGAACCTAGGGCCTTTGGGGTATTCTTAGTGTAGTCATTTAGTTTGCTTGTAGGATTATTTTTCGACCTCATTAGAGAAGACTAGACCCCTCTGTGTGAAGGGTTTAGACCCGGCTAGACTGTAGGGTGATTTTTTCCTCAATTAAAGGTTTTTCACCTTGAAAAACATATGTGTATGCTCTTTTGTGTTATCTCGTGATCTTGTGTCACTATCCTACATCTTGATTGTTGCAATCTAACATACGTGCTTTCGTCTAACCCTTCTTGGGCAAGCCATCTAGCTTCATCTAAATTGATTCTCTTAGCATGTTGACTAATAGTATATCTAATAAATACCCCCAAAAGAGGATATTTTGTGAGCCTCTCACTCCGAAGATCCAAGAAGAAACACTCCACTCAAACCCTAGATTGTTTTGATGAGATATCTCCCTTCTGATGGATAGCATTTCAAAACTTAGAAAGTGCCTTTAATTCCATCTAGGTTTAACCTAGAAACACCTTTAAATACCCTGTAATTCGTGTATAACTTTTAGGAACAATCCCGTGGAAAATCGAAGCAAAACTGAGCCTGAACTGACTCAAATCCCAGCCGCTAGCCTGAATTTGCCTGCATCAGACTTGGACGTTCGAGGGAAATTCCTACCAGTGGGTTTTGTGTTCGGGCAAGCAAGTTCGCTCGGGCTAATTTCCTGGCTTGTTCAGGACTCGTCTTACGCTTCTCCATCGCTTCGTCTTCCACCATTCCTTCGTGCACAAGCCTTGAACCGTTGGATAGCTTGTTTTAAGCCGAAACATGTGGTTGATACCCCAAATAATGCATTTCTCAAAAAAAAAAAAAAAAAAAGATACATCAAATATTGCTATATTGTGGTCATAAAACATGATTATTTAGTTGTGGTAAACAAAGGCATTTTCTCAATAATTTGGTGAGTGTATACGAATGGTTGGTTCTTGTATTTGCGAATTTAATCATGTGTTTGACAAAAATAAACTTCATTAAATAGAAACTACTTCATTCAATACAAACAATAGATCAAGTACATAATAACCAAGCAAATGATTATGTGTTGGTTTTGCACACATGCATCAAATTTCTTTTCAAATGGTTCCATCTTCTAAAGTTTAATAACCGGGCAACTCATTAAGTTTCTTCTCTATCGAGTCATGTAGCCATTAGTTGATACTTGATATCAACAGTTCAATGGTTGGCATCATTTATCCAGGCGAAAAAACCACAATCGTCAATGGTCTACAAAAAAGTAATTGATGATAAAGTTAGTACATAAAATAATACGGACTTTAGCAAAATATAACATGATGATCTTACTCTTTCTTTCGAACACCTATAAAATCATTATCCTTTTGATCTTTATTTATTGGAGACAAAAACTTTGCAAAGTCTTCTCCTACAATCACATACTCAAGTTAGTGTTGAGTTATAGAGAGGAACATTACAATGGTGCTCATCTTAAAAAAATAACTTGGTCAGCTTCGGTACTGCCAAGAGAGAGATGGGGTGTCACTGATCTTCGAATGAGGAGCAAGTTGTATGTAGAATTAGAGAGAGATGGATCCCATAAGCATCTGTAGAGGAGTAAGGT
Organism: Chamaelirium japonicum; assembly: GCA_947650365.1. Lineage (NCBI taxonomy): Eukaryota > Viridiplantae > Streptophyta > Magnoliopsida > Liliales > Melanthiaceae > Chamaelirium > Chamaelirium japonicum. Next base: position 58,900,232 of record OX393551.1, on the reverse strand, counting down.
TTGTAAGGGATTTTACTTGGAAGGCATTTTTATCATTTCAATGGGGCCAGGGTAAAAGGGTCTCATTCTTTCCAACAATTCATTTTTGAGGGAATATTTCTTTAAAATCTCCAGATACGGATTTTATTTAAAGTAAAAATGTGTTAAGGATCCAAATGTAAAACTTATAAAGATAGGGGGTCTGTGTAATATCGATTTTTTTTAAAGGATATATGCATAAATCCCTATAAAAGATAATAAAGTATGATGATTCGGTACCCCATGCAGTCAAATTAATTCATTGCAGTACATGGTATTAAAGCCAAGTTGTTACATCCTTCTGCCGAGTGGGGACCCACACTATTACCGCATTCGAGTTTTCATCTTTGTTGGCTTAATTTTTGTATCCTAATCAATGTGTGAGAATTACATATATTTTTTGTTGAGTCGTGGTGTGCTCGTATTTCTGAAGATCAGTCAAGTACATCACAACGGTTCAAGATCATCTCAAGATTAGATAGTTCATCACACGGAAAAAGTTGCTCACCTAAGAGACATATGATGGGTTAGATTAGTAGGGCTAGATTTACACTTCTTGATCGTATTGGTCAGCATGATATTCATCGTTTTCATAAGCTTTTAAAGGATTCAACACAATTTTAAAATTATTTTTATTTTGGAGTAATCGTCTTTCAAATAAAACATTATTTCATTCTAGAAAAATGATTTTGGTTTCCTCTGATTTTAGGTCGAGGGAGTCCAACAATTAGATTTTTTAAGTGTTGGATCCACACTAGTGGTCCGAACCACTGTTCGGACCCTATGTGTTTTGGGCATCTAAACATAGGTTCAGATCCATAAATAGATAGTCTAAACTAACACTGTTCATCCGGACCACTTGGGACGTATGGAGAAAGGTGTACGAACCACCATTTGGACGCATAAGGTCTACTTGTGGTGGTTTCTGGGTCCCACGTCCGAAAAATCGTTCAGACGCTAAGGTAACGCATCCGAACAAAGATTCAGATGTCTCCACTTCAGTGAATCAAGGAAGTCTAAGTGGCATCTCGAGTGAGCATCTAGAGTAACACCGTGTTTAATCGAGTGTAAGCGGCTAGGTAGAGAGCTTGTGAGGATCGAGCTAGAAAGAAAAAGACAAAAGTCGGTATGATTTGGACTCCTAATACAGCCCACGAGTTCTTGTATCAGTGTCTATAACTAAACCTTTGAAGTCTTGTGGATTGCTCTCACCGTAAAGGCATAGCAGGTGTAAGTTTTTTCTCATGAAACCCGAAGGTTTCCTCGTAAAAATATATGTGTGTACTGTAATATAAATTCTCCATGCAAGCCTTGTATGCTTTTTTCCTGCACCATACAGAAACCATACATTGATTTGGTTTGCATAAGCAGGGAGAGAGATAACCAACTGACATTAATCTATCTCGTATATATAAATTCATACTAATTCAGTTGCAAGGAGTGCACATAAGAGAACTTAATTTGTAAATTACCATGAGCCTTGCCTAGTGTCTTTTGGCCAAGGTGATCATGTTATTTCGTCTAACCAGTGTACTGTCGCGTGTCAAACTTACATCAGAGCATAGAGATTAGCTATTTTCACAGACTAGTGCACCCACATGACATGGATCGAGAAAAAAAAAAATCTTACTTGCACATGCTAGGAAGTGTTGAGAGAATAGTCTCACATCGGCTGATTATAAGGCGGTAAAATCGTTATAAAGAAGTGATGAGACCTCAAGAAGTGATGAGACCTCAACCCTTGACTCAGGTTTTGTGGTTAGAGGAATTTCCACACCTATATTAGAATTTTCATTATGTATTTTTTGATATTTTGTCCCCACTCCCCTTTAATAATCCCTTAACGACACCTCCAAGTGTGGTGGCTCTACCAGCATATGAGGTAGCCGCCGAGTATTGTTCTTTTCCTTATTATGCATTTGGAGTCGAACAATTGAAGTTTGTGAGTCACAGTAGTAATGCTCTTTCATATATGATAAATGAGGTTGGTCTCTTTGATGGCCGTAGGTGTAAAAAAGCCTATGAACACGTGATATCATCTTATGGACAAAACTTGTATCAAAACAAGGTAAAATAAATACGAAGTATTTACAAGCTTGCTATCAACATTGTTAAGACTGGGTTGATGCCAGAAATAACCCTTTATCCAGATAACGAATCGATGGTCTACCAATGAAACTTTCGATAACTCTTTTTAGAACATGAGAATATTATAATTCTTTACCCGAATAACTAATTGAGATGACACAAGGAACTGATTAAAGATTGTCACATGGTTCTACTGCATTGGTCTTAGTACACGAAAAGAATGGAAAAAATATGCACTACACCAAAACTGTGATTTTGTAACGCTTATAATTGTTACAATAAATTTTAGTAACACAAAAAAACCGTTAGAAATACGGCGTTACAAATATTTGTAACACATTTTGTAACAGTTATAAGTGTGACAAAATTAGTTTTAGTAACGGTTATATGCGTTACGTTTCTTTCGTAACGGATGTTCAGAAGCCAAATTCATTCTCATTCGTAACACTTATAATCGTTACAAACATTAGTAACGGTACATATCTTACGGATATAAACGTTAGATATTATTTGTTACTAACATTACTAACAGTTATAAGCGTGATTTATGTATTCTGTAACAGATCGAAGAAGCAAAACTCCTCACATATTAATTCAATTTGTAACACTTATAACCGTTACAAAATTTAGTAACGATCAATATCTAACAATTATAACTGTTACGAATAATATGTATTTTTTTTTTAATAATTCTCTTGGCTATAAGAAAACTATTGAAGCATTAATAAAATACTATCGGTACAATAAACAAATTCAAGACTATATAAACAAATACTAGTGGTATAATAAACAAATAAAAGGCTATATTGTATCCACAACTGAGATAAGAATTGAATCAAATTCAGAGTTTTATGTCTCCAAATTGACCACACCATATATCCACAACTGAGATAAGTACATAATCAAGTTCAGAGCTTTAAGTCTTTAAATTTATAATACATACTACTAGCTAGCACATTGAAATAGTAGCCGCAGACTATCAGAGAGACAGACACCATATACATAGAGCAACAAGAAAACAAATAAGTGTTCTGAACATCAAAAGCCCGCCCGCAGCCCCACCACTTGCACCACCATGGAAACCAGCAGCAAACCTGCAATTTTAAAAAATAAGAGTAAATATTAGTATCATAATCTTCTAATTGACCACACCATATACCCACAACTGAGATAAGTACATAATCAAGTTCAGAGCTTTAAGTCTTCAAATTGACAATACACACTACTAGCTAGTACATAGAATTGAAATTGTTGTGCTTACAATGGAGTTGAAAAATGCTTGGCCTTATCACTTCTTACAACAATATACAAGACCAATAGGTCATAAGCAATTCGCTAGGAAAACCCAACTAAGAAATTGGGTTTTGAGTATGGGTATTAGGGTATTTGATGCCATATCCTACCCAAACATTTCCCTTGATGTTGTTTTAAAACATAGAATTGAGAAGATTAAAATGGGGAACAAAATGTGGGATGGAAGGAAGAATGGGAGTGGATTAGTGGGATTACCCTTCCCATTATAGCCCTTGTTTTTTAAATAGATAAATAAGATTCTATTGATTAGTGACAAAGAGAATGGACACCAAATACTTCTAACTAATACATGTGGTCATTGTGAAAAGTAAACGGAGATATGACTATGTTATAAATTTGAAGGAAAAAATAATAAAGCCTCAAAGCCTATATATACAATAATGATAAAAGATACATGCTTTTATAAGAAAAAAAATGGGGTATTGAAAATAAACAAATACCTCCAAATTACTGTATTTGTAGTCTGGCTTCAAGCCAAATTAAAAAACCACCTTCAACTAAACCTTGCATCAGAGTATGGCCATCTTGGGGACCGTCATAAATGAGAGCTTGTCCAACCAGTACTTCCTCGACATAGACCTTTTTTTCACCGAGTCCCACTTTTCTACCATGACAAATTCCACTAGTTTGATCAGTCACAATATACCCCTTAGCCACTGATCTACCATCTCTATCCAATAAAATGACCTTAGGATTGGTAGACGACCCAGAAGGACGATTCAAAGTTTCCAAAATTGGAGCCAAATTTATAGGTGTAATCGGTGTTGTTCGACTAACTGAATTGGAACCAACTTCAGTTCTAGGCGTAGTCAGCACAGGCTGTGATTGGGCGCTCGGCGTCCCAGTTACATGATTAATCACAACCTGTGAAGCAATGAATAACAAATATATATACATTAGATATATCGTATTAACTGTATGTAAGAATAATTGCAATAACAAACTCACCGATAATACACCCTCAAATCTGGCTAGGGTGCATTTGACCTCAGCCACAATATCAGCCTTCATCTCATCATAAGATGTAGATTTTGATTGTTCAAGTACTGCCGTCGCAACAGCAGTATGTTGTAGTTGCTTCTTAGAGACATGGGAGCCGACTGCACGAATTTTTCCCATTTTATCCCCCCCAAAGACCTCTGTCAGTTCATCCGAGTCGAGGTCTAACAGACTCGAACTACCACCTCCGCTCGTGCTTGTATTTTTTCTTTTTTCTCCGGCAGCCTTTACTAGTTCCTGTAGTTTTCACATAGGAAAGAGTATTGGTAACAGTAGTTCACAAGTATATGCAAAAGTAAAATGTAGTTATACTCACATATTTTTCACGAGCACTCTCCAACACAGTCCCATCAGTACGTTCATGCCCTTTATACCAATCATCTACACGCGTAATTTTTTTTGTAGGATCTTTTTTTTGCTGTGCAAAAAATTAACATTAGTTATAAATATTTTGTCATTATAATTTTATTGTATAGGGTATATACACACCAGAGTATGATGAATTTGGGCATAAGAGGACCGCCCAAGAGTATGGCCGACCGTATTCTTCTGTCTATTTTGTGAGTTTTTCGTATTCGCTTCTTTTACTTCACGCTTGTCCTCACGGGCGACGAAATTTGTCCAATGACCCGGATCAATACCGGGTGGGCATGTTGTTATAGCTGCTTCTAAGCTTTCAACATTTTTTAAAAATTCTTTCCGATATGTCGCTTTCATTGTTCTAAACTTTTGGGGAAATGCCTTCTCCAACAAAGGACGAGCCAGTTCTGGGACAATATTTAATTCGAATTCACCCTATCAAAAGTAGTCTAGTTAGATTGCATCATATGAAATAATAAGGAAACAAGTAAATAATGCTAATGTTATTCCATTACAAATAAGTAAACATTACCATCAAAGCATTCCAAACATCGTCCTTGAAGTTCTTTGGCACTAGCCTCCAGTCCTTGATATCAATAGGGACATGAGATCGAATGAAGTGTCCAGTACGTGTACTCCATTTACTCGCATTTTTACCCACAACGGCGTCGTCAGGTTGGATTTCGATAGGCAACTTTATGGTGCTACTCGTTGATTGTGTACCTTGGGATTGAGTAGTTGGATCACTTGATGCCATTGTATTCACCTAATTTTAGAGTGGACAAGAGTTTAGGCAATGCTTATTATGTTGCAGAGAGAAAAATGGTACAAACATCGACTACGATTGCAGAGAGAAAAATGAAAGAAACACTTTTGGCATGCTTATTATGTTGCATACCAACAAAATTCATGCAAGGGAGGTGAAGCCATCTATGATAGGCAGTCTAGAAATGGTGCATTCTTTCATAAAAAGAGATTATCATCTACAATCAACTTCATATGTCAAGTACAAAATGGTTCGCCTGATGCTATACGGACATCATAGACTTTCGTCCAACCTGAAATGCATACCGATTTTAGCTCAAAATGAGACGAGCCATAAGTCCATCTGAAGATCATTGAACCAACCTTCACAATCTTAAAACAAGAGTAATCAAAAATCCATTTGTTTAAGTTTAGATGACACTATTGATTTAGGCTGGATAGTGATGATCCAAAAGGCACAAGTAAATATTACAAAATATAACCAAATGACCTGCTAATACTAGACACATTAACAACTCAACATAGTCAAGCAGTAGAAAGAACACAGCACCACTCAGCACACTTTCTGTCTCCAGTTCAAGTAAAGACGACACTACTTCCAGAACTAATTGCTATAAAGTACAGCTTGCACTCAGGAACCAAAGTATGCAGTTAAGAATCAGGTACACACAGTTATACCATGATGATCATGAATTGGTTTTACGGTTCAACTATTTCATCTTGAATGATGCAACAATTCTAGTTCATGATGCTATTTGGCATAAAAACAGATTAACACACGGACACGCATAACATTGAAATAGATGGAAACCTTAGGCAATACAACTTATTTTCCTTAGCTTATGTATATATGTTCAAACAAGCTGCGCGATTATAAATTAAATAACCAATATGCTAATCTCAATTTCCAGAAGCAAAGCAAAGCCATTCATTCCCAGAACAACATAAAAATTGAGTCAGTTCATCTCAAAACAAGTAGGAACTATTACGTTCCCCGAACAAGGAAAATGAAGATTTTGGAGAAACAGACGCTGCTCCTTAGCTTTTGCCTCACGAACTAGTAAACTTAACAAGATTCTGGCATGCCAGATTAGGTAATGCAACTAATTTATTCTCCTCCTAACTTATATGACTAGCAGTCTTTTCGAAAGTCTAATTGGATACCGATTATTATACTTCTATGCTTTCAACCCCTGAATAAACTCTGGAAAGAAATCAATCAATAAACGTGTAGTGAAACAAGTGAATTTTCATAAACAAAGGAAAGAAACACAAGTGACAGACTTTTCATAAAGACCACAACACCCCCCCAGAGATGGGCATCTACCCTTTATAAAAAGTAACAGGTAAGGAATCCGAGAGACGAGTTTTTAAATGGGGGAGTGAAGAGTTTCAGATCAGAGCTCAGAAGGCGCAGTGCTGTGAGCACCTAGAATCCGCGGCGGAGCGATGAAGTTCTTGTTTCAGTGCCCGTGCTGCTCGTGCTTCTGCTTCATGAAAACCAAAAAGAACAAACCCAAGGAGAAGGAAGCGAACCCATCTCCTCCATCTGTTGCTCGACCGATACGAGACCTGTCTGCGCGAGGAAGCTGCAAATAAAAATCCACAGAGGCCTTTGTAAACAGATGTCTACTTGGAAAGAATTTCGATGCTTATTAGATAGTACTGCATTTTTTTCTTGTGCTACTACGATCCGATCAAACGGTTCTTTGAGCAGAAAAATTGGCTAATCTGAAGTATTGGCAAAGGAAACTAAAGGTTGTAATCTCTAAGCATGGGTTATACCAATCTTGAAGCAAAAACAACCTTTCCAATGCACAAGCAGAGGGAGGCAGCAAACTGGAAACCAATAAGACTCGGAAAACGGAAAGATGTGCAAAAGCTACAATTTTACTAAATTTTATAGTTTCCCTCTATATAGTGTGCGCAAACCAATTCAAACTTTAGGAAGTATGGAAATTAATAGTAATTTTAATAGTATGGATTTTTTTTGGTGTGTGTGTGTGTGTGCCGTGTGGTGGTGGTGGTGGTGGTGGTACCCAACTATTTCACTAGACTCATTAGATTTGGCAAACTTAAAAAAAAAATCAACAAGACCCTACTAGCCTCATGCAGGTTGCAATAATCTCCCGTCCCATAGTGTCCTTGAAGATGTACTCTTCAAGAAGTTATAGCAGAAGTTTTGCATTGTATTTAGTCCAAACTAATGTATAGAAAGTTAACCACATTCTTGAGATCGTATGATTCCGAAATAATCTATTGATGTAGAGCACTGAAAGATGGATGAAAAAATAAAAAATACCTAGTGTAACAGCCAACAGAGTAACCCTCTTCTCTTAAAATGTTGGATAGATATGCTGCAGTTGATCCTTTTCCCTTGGTGCCAGTAATATGAACTGCCTACAAATGTTAACAAACTAGTGAGGACCAAAATTCTATTTGATTATGTAACTACACATTTACCCCTCCAATCAAAATATAAAGATGGACTCGACAAAAACATCAGTAACATGTCAATGGATTATGTCCAAGTTCACAATTGTTCTTAAGCAATGCAATGTTCACAAATTCTGAATTTGCTGAAATTTAGCATTTTAATATAAGCATTTTAATATAAGCAAACTCACTTTAAAAATTTTAATAATTTCAGCAAACTCACTTTAAAATTTCTGTTAGTAATTGGCAAAGAAACCGACAACCAGAAAAGATTAAAAAAAAAACCGACAACCAGAAAAGATTAAAAAAAAATTGGTGAAGTCAACAATAAGTAGAAAAATCCTCACAATGAAGCGTTTAGAATAGCAAGCTCTCAGAAATTTTCAGATCACAGCTTTCACGTCTATTATCTATTAGTCCATCTGAATGCTGCTCAATTTGCTCCATAATTATGAAAATTGTCGCTTTACTTGTCATATACAAAATCAAAGAAAAGACAAGAAAGCTTGATATCCCACCAAAATAGAGCTTAAAAGAGGGAGGAGAGAGAGGACCATTGTTTTGGATCTCCACACTTTTCTACAGGTAAGGAAGCTAAACCAGAAGTTTAACGTAGTAAACTAGTCATGTGCGGCTCACACGACCATTTCCATTATTTACAGTAATGACAAACCAATTCAAACTTTAGGAAGTATGGAAATTAATAGTAATTCCCATACTTGATTTCCTCCCACTTAAGTGCACGGGTAAAATACAGTGAGCAAAAGCTACAATTTTACTTAATATTATAGTGTCCCTCTATATAGTGTGCGCAAACCAATTCAAACTTTAGGAAGTTTGAATCGATCCAACAAGCATTGGAGAGAGAGAGAGAGAGAGAGAGAGAGAGAGGCTTTGCAAAACGAGTTTGTGTAAACCAGGATTAAAGGGGAGATGTCACAATACATTATGCGATATGCACTCAGAATGACAAGCAAAACGCCTCCAGTCCGGATCGAATGCAGATAGCATAATATTGACATAAACTGCCTATGAATCGATCCAACAAGCATTGTTATACACTACTCCTAGTTGATCATCAACACAAACAATCCCCATTCTGGTAAAGAAGTGCAACTAATCCTGTGAGTACCTTTGAAGTGCTCTCAAGATTAGAAGAACACCGCTCACCACTTGCATGTGCTTATAGAAGACACAAAATAATATGTTATTCCAAAGCATCTGCAGAACTCTTGAGGAAAGTCAACTTCAATAAACAATCTAAATCGCATATGCAGTATCATTTAAACCTAAGTGGTCTCCATTGATTCTCTAAAGAAGATAATATACAGTTCAAGAAGGGAATGAGTTGAACCATGTCCCACCCACACCAACCCACCAACCAAAAATAGGGATATGCTCCTTTCTAACTTATGGAAGTGTATCATGCAAGTGTATCCTATGAATGCAAGTGTAGAAGATTTATCATGCAAGTGTATCCTATGAATGCTTTTGCTATATCATTCATACAATAGGTACCCATTCCCCCAAGTGGCCTTAATTAAGGATCTAGTACAAAATTGATCATGGAGTCGATAGTCTCTCAGTAAAACCAACCATCTTCTAATAGTATCTTGAACCAAGTTATGGAGGCCCTAGGTGAGTGCCAACATACGAAATGCTTACATAATAAAATGGTCCGAAATTTGTGTAGTAGTGTTTGTTGTGGTAGCTAGGTGCATAGAAATCCATACCTTGACCTTGTTACTGATTAGAAGCAAAAAATGAAACTCAGACACTGCAAGAGATTTCGGTTTAATCACGTCACCAGCTTCACTCAATTTTGAATAGTCCAAGAGGCCCTTGTTTTCCACAAAATTCTCATCTCCATTGGTTGAACTACTCAAAATTTCAACAAGTAGGAAATTAGTAGAGCTCCTGGATTCTCAACAAAACTATTACAGAACTTTAAGAAGGAAAAAAAATGAATTCAGACAAAAATGGTGTATGGTATGCATAAATGTTGTGTGAGGCAGATTAGGTATTCACAAAAAAAGTGACAAAATCCTTGAAAAAAAAATGACAGATTATGATGATTTACCTATGTTGTGCCCCAAAATTTAGATCACCGTGGTAGATTCCAGCCCCAGAGAGCCAAGCAAAATGTTTTGCCCTTCTTTGTTTGATAAAGTAATGCAGTTCACTGCAAATCAGGTGTGAAATATGTTAATGCTTTTTATGATCATGTTTCTCCAATAGATAATAATGAGCTTCACTTCAAAGAATAAGAAACCAAACACCTATCCTGCATAATTACCAAGGCAACATCAATACAAAATAAAAAAAGAAAAAGAAAAATAACAATGAAAACTAAAATATAGAAGAACGCGCTTAAAATAGAAAGGAGGGCCTGATGTTTGCAGACATTGCCACCTTCTGTCAGTCATGGTCCCATCAACAACCTTTACCCACTAAAAGGCATGTGCAAGTTCAAACTTTTATCTTCTCCATTTACAAGACACAACACAAGAATTAGGCAAATCTTTTAACTGAATAACAAATTTGAGGTAATTGTGGCTTAAGAAAAACAGAAAAGCAATGTAACAGTCTTCTCAGCGAAGAATATAGGCAATGTACTATTCATCAACTGGCCCCTTTTTTGCGGTATCACAAACTAGATTTCTTTCAAGGACCTAAACACAAAAAAGATGATAGTAAGGGAATCCTTCACAAGAATTAAACCTGTTACAGATCTTAAAAATGAATTCATATTTTCTTGGATTTCACCATCCCTGCATCGTTTCTTTCATTCTTAAAATGTTCTAGACTCTTCACAAACGAGAGCTTCTCTATAATAAAAAGTAATTATCATCAAGAAGAAGAATGTCAAAGGAGATGGCACAAGATCATACACTCGATAATGATAGGCCGAGTCCCTAAACCATTCAGTCGGCCATTCGATGCTGAGTACATCTATATCTTATTTCACCATCAGACATTGAATGCTCAATGTTGGCTGAATGGGCTGTAGTCTGTAGATGCACTCAGCCTTGAAACAAAGGGACCACTCTCTCATGCAGTGCATCTATACTACTACTAACATAGAGGAAACACAAGATTTATGGAATGTACTTTACCTGAAATCAATTTAACTCAGTTTCCCAACTATAGGAAATGCATACAAAATATATTTCCATCCTTCATAGACAGCCAAACACCATCAGGAAGTCATGTTTCCGTTTCCGATTTCGTACCATCCTTCACTTTCCAACGAATTATTTTCCTGCGCAAACGTCTCGCCAATCAGCACATCCTCGGTAAAAACACGGAAGGAATCCGGGGAAAAAAGATCGTCAGCAATCGAAAACTTCAGAATTGAACTTTCCCATCTGCTGACATCCACACTCAGCTGAACAACAAACTGGAAACCAATAAGACTCGGAAAACGGAAAGATGTGCAAAAGCTACAATTTTACTAAATTTTATAGTTTCCCTCTATATAGTGTGCGCAAACCAATTCAAACTTTAGGAAGTATGGAAATTAATAGTGGGTCACTGGGCACACAGTATACAAGAATTTCTATAGAATATGATTAAAAGAACATCCAAAGTGCCATGAAATGTAACAGCTGAAAAGGTTAGCAAAGAGGATGACAATTTGAGGGTGAGCATGCATGTGAGAGCACATGCAATCCATGTTAGTAAAACATGGACACACAATTCATGTTAGTAATAGTTACGTGATGAAGGTAATGTAATGAAAAGCACCAAAGATCAGAAGAACCATTTCAATAAGGAGATAATATAGAAAGTTAACCACATTCTTGAGATCGTATGATTCCGAAAAAATCTATTGATGTAGAGCACTGAAAGATGGATGAAAAAATAAAAAATACCTAGTGTAACAGCCAACAGAGTAACCCTCTTCTCTTAAAATGTTGGATAGATATGCTGCAGTTGATCCTTTTCCCTTGGTGCCAGTAATATGAACTGCCTACAAATGTCAACAAACTAGTGAGGACCAAAATTCTATTTGATTATGTAACTACACATTTACCCCTCCAATCAAAATATAAAGATGGACTCGACAAAAACATCAGTAACATGTCAATGGATTATGTCCAAGTTCACTTCGGGACTATAAGAGTCTAAGTAGTAATTGAAACCATGCGCTTATTACTGCAACTAAGCTTGGATTGTGGCGTGGCGTGCCATCCCTTTCATCCAATATATAAAATCCAAAAATTGGCAGCACTAATGATTTGACAGCAAAAGACAATAGACTATGGCACAATTAGATGAACAAACAAAGTTCAGAACATACTTCAATGAGTAGATTTATTGTCCCATACCAAAATTTCAGTCACTAAAAGCTGATTAGTTCAATATAAAAGCTACTCTCGAGGCTGATAACGGTTTCCTAGGGGAAACAATTTTCGTCCCTATCAAGCTGAAAAGTTTCATGAAAAAACAGACTCAATCACTATGAAAACAAAAACGGGATAAGTATAAATCACATGGTCAGTACTCAACATGGAGGATGAAGAAGGTGGACTCATTAGGCAAAGTTATATAGGAGTCTCAGATAAGGATCACTGTTTGCAACTAGTAGAGGGTCTTGATCCAATTGACTGCTAGTGCAGGCCATGGAGCAATTGTTACTGACAAATAAAGGTGAAGCCACCAAAACAATTGGTTGAAAATATTGAAACGCTAGGTCAAAAAGCAGAACGCTCCATGGAAAATGCTTTCATTCTATAGGTAGCCTAAGGATTGCATAGGTTTAGTATTCTAATGAGCTTGATTGTTCAAATTAAACCGTAGGTCAAAATCTATGCTTTCTAATACATCATTTGCACCTTCCACATCAACAAGTCTGATAAACAATTTAAGTAGGGTAAAGCAGGCAACACGGAAGAATAAGCAAACAAAAAAAAAAGACAAGTCTTGTTGTCAATATAAGCAAACTCACTTTAAAAATTTCAGCGGCCTTAGAAAGCAATGACTCGGAAAATTGATGTTTTCCGCTTAGAAGTTGCCACTGCACCTCAGCCTCAGGTTCATTGGTTAAATCATCATCTTCATTCTTCCTCTTTAATATACTCAACAGGGATTCCGGAAGAACCTTATTACAATTATTACAATTAGCGTTGTGTCACCAATAAGGGTTTCAAAGTAGGTTGGTCTTCAAGTGTGGATTGGAAGACCGTTGGTTCATCTAGCTCGTCGACTCGATTAGTCAATCGTCTCGGTGAGTGTATGACCACCCACCAATCTGGATTTTTTAGATCTTTTGAATAAAACACTTGACTTGCCTCGGAGGCAAGAATGGCTGGCTCGTCTAACGGTGTAGTAGCACTCTTTAGCTTATTGAAATTGACTAGCACCAAGTTAGAGTCTGGACAGAGTTTACAACCATTAGTTTTATCCTCCACCCTCACCCAGTCGCAATAAAAGATAACCTCCTTGAACTCCGTATAGTCCAGCTCGAATATCTCTTTGATAACCCCATAGTACATGGTCGATGCGTCGATAGGGTTTTTATCTTTCCTACTTGCCGTAAACGTAGTAATTGCCTTCATGCAAACACCACTATCTTGTGTCGCAACAGTATCATCGTGAAACTTAGTAGAGAAGACAAAACCATTAACACGGTACTTTCTAAAAGTTTTTGCTTGGAACAATGGACCCTTAACCAAACGCCACAACGTTGAGTTTGTGACACCGGCCTTCAACAACTGTAGAATAAAAAAATATCATAATTAAAAAGTGAACATAACTAAAGCCCCAAAGGTAATATATTAGTATTTTATCAAATAAACTAATACCTTGTCATATAACCAAACGATAAATTCTGTCTGGATCTCTACTTCGGTTTTTGCTATCCCTTTTCCTTTACCACGGATATTTGATTGCAAGGACGAGCGATATTCACTGTAATTCATGCATATAAGTTTTACTATGAGTATTTACGATCTACGAAATAAATAGATTATCAATCCAAACAAGTGAAATAAAACGAACCTGTAGTATTCATCAAGTTCATCGACTTCTACTCTAAAGAGTACCCATCTACGAATTTGTATAAATTGTTCTGGGCATAGCGTCACAGTCTTATCGTCAAGCAAAGGCCCTTCATCACTATACTCCCCATTATCATCTAGAAAGGCCTCACGAGTAGATTTATGATTTCCATCTCGTGGATTTGGCATGTATTCCATGGCATACCTAACGGATTCAGAAACAAGATAGGATTCTGCAATGGACCCTTCAACATATCGTTTATTGCTCGGTATATCTTTGCACTCCTTCATCGCCCTAATTAAGTTGAAAATTCAAAAATTATATTTATTAGTTTCGTTAACAAATATGCAGTTATAATATAAGATATGTAGGTTACCTTTCAAAAGGATACATCCATCGATGTCTAGTGGGTCCACAAATCAAAGCTTCATCAGCAAGATGCACCATTAGGTGGATACTGATATCAAAAAATGATGGTGGAAAATATTTTTCCAATACACACAATGCCTCTGCAACCATGTATTTAGCCTCTTGAATTTCCTTACGAATTAAGACCTTTGAGCACAATAGGTTGAAGAATAAGCTTATTTGGTGAATAGCTCGTCGTAAGTCACGGTGTTTCGGAAAGGCATGCTGAAGCAATACGGGTAGCAAATATTGCATAATGACATGATAATCATGAGACTTCAATGCGTGCAAACCAGGTGGTTGAAGAGTGACAATGTTGCTTAGATTAGACGAAAAACCTGAGGGGAGCTTCAAGTCTTTCAAAATTTGGCAAAAGTGTTTCTTCTCATCTTTATCCAGAATAAATGGAGCTATCGGTTTTATCTGTTTCCCAGTAGTCTTGTCTGTTTGCATCCATTGGCCACTGTGCATGCCCATCTTTCTTAAATCCTCTCGTGCATTTATTGTATCCTTAGTTTTGTCCTTTTTATCTAGTATCGTGTTTATTATATGTTCTGCAACATTCTTCTCAGTGTGCATCACATCAATGACATGACGAACTGGATGGTGAATCCAATATTCGAGATCAAACAAAATAGATCTCTTATACCACGCTTCAGTAACTTCATCACCATCACCACCACCATCATCATCAACGGTATCAAGTTCATTCACCTCAATTCTCTTCTGCTTCCTGCCAAAACTTTTTTGAATCTTACCTGGTACATAGTGGACGTGACTTAAAGTTTGCAAAAGCGCTTGTCCATTTAACCGTTTTGGAGGAGGCTTATCTTCTATCGTCCTAAGTCCCAAATACTTACCATTTCTGAATGGATGATCCATCTTAAGGAACATACGGTAGTTTGTATAAACATTCTTCCTGCCATTAGGTAATCGAACGGATGGAGTTTTGTCACCACAAATAGGACAAGCTTTGTAACCATGTGTAACGCAACCAGACAAATTTCCATATGCGGGAAAATCATGAATACCCCACATTAGCATGGCTTTCATCGTGAAATGTTCCTTTTTATACATGTCATAAGTCAGCACTCCTTCATCCCAAAGTTGCTTCAGCTCATCTACAAGTGGTTCGAGAAAAACATCAATATCTTGACTCGGTGCCTTTGGCCCTGGTATCAATAAAGACAACATTTGGAACTCTGATTTCATACATAGCGAAGGTGGAAGATTATAAGGCACCATGATGACAGGCCAACAACTATAACTAGTGGATTGAACACCACGTGGATTAAACCCATCTGTTGCAATTGCAAGCCAAACATTACGCCCTTCCTTAGCAAAGTCTGGCCATCTATCTTTACACAATTTCCATTGTCCTGAATCAGCTGGATGTCGCATATAATCCCATGAAGATTTTGCTCGATTATGCCATGTCATGTCGTGTGCTATCCATGGTATAGTATATAACCTCTTGAGTCTTGGAATTAAAGGAAAATGTCTCAATACTTTATTAGGTTCTATCAATTTTTTCTTACCCGATTTTCCCTCTTTCACTTTATATCTAGGTGTTCCACATTGAGGACACTCTGTTGCATTTTCATACTGTTTCCAATATAATATGCAGTCGTTCCTGCATGCATGAATGCACTTGGCCTTCATCCCTAGGTCTTTCAGCATTTCCTTCATAACTGGATACTTATCTGGCAATGTGTTTCCTTTTGGTAACCACTTCTTTAACACGGTTAAGAGTGCAGTAACACTAGTTCCTGACCAACCAAATTGTTTCTTTATGTTATGTAGCTCCACAATTGCAGAAAGAGTTGTCTCAGTACCCTCACAGGACGGATATAATTTTTCTTCTGCTTTTTTCTTATAATCACTGTACCTCTTATCTAAGTTTGGTTCGGGAATATATGGTTCTTCCAAATCAATGGTCTGATCACCATCGCCTCTATAAGTATTGTTATCTATCCCTTCGTGCACTTCATAACAAGCATCAACAAGGTTTTCCATCCCAAGGCCTCCATCCTCAATGTTTTCGTCCTCAATATTTTCTTTTTCAGCTATTTTAGATGGCCTCTCCCCATGTAAAGCCCATATGCGATATGATGGATCTATAGAGTTCACGACCAAATGTTGTTCAACTTCTTCAAACGTTGCTCTTTTTCTATTTCGGCACTTCTTACATGGACAAGGACAAGTAGACAACCCATCACTGTTTGCTTTTGCAAATTCAATAAAATCTTTAACCCCCTCAGTATACTGAATGCATATTCTGTTTTTTTCATACATCCAATCTTTCTGAATTGGTCGCGACATTCTGAAACAAAAGATATAATAGCGTCAAAGTTAGAAAAGAACCCAGAGAATTGATACATAGTTCATGTCTAACTTTGTTTTCCTATAACGGACATAAAAATTGACACAGTTACAGCAGACACTGAAGTGTATATGCATTTAGTCCAAAATCCAAATTTATACTCAGATGGTAAAATATGGGAAAGATAAATTAGTAGGGCATAAAAATCTATGTTTTCAATCTAGAAGAAATCAAAGAAATGAATACAACCAACATCCCCAAAAGGTAAAAGTACTTCAATCAGAGGGAGCAAAATACATAGTCGTCCAAATAAGTAGACCATCTAACATCGATACTAACTAGTTTTTCATAATTTTCATGTTTCTATCGAATATATGCAAAGATCAATATCTTTAAAAAAGTACATTTAGAAGTACGATTGGAAAATTTCAACCCAACAAAGTTCAACATAGCATGATACCCTCTCCCCACCACCAAAGTCTTAAGTTTCAATTCAGAAACGGTAAGCTAGTAGGCAGAGTACAGAATTCAAGAAGAACCCAAACAAACATAAGTTCACAACAAGTAGTGTAAAACTTAAACTAATCCTATAGATCACTCGACTTACATGCCAAAACACACAATGTAAGCGTTGATGAGGCAACAACAAAGTTGAAGAGCATCATATCATATTATTTGTGAGTATATAACAAATATATCATGGGAAAGTTAAGAAAACACAATGATCAGTTCATGAATAGCTAATGAGATCCATAGTTATTATGGAATTGTAGACATGGGATTATTGGGTACGCCAACATCTCCAAACAATAAAGAGATCGAAGGCAAAAAAGCCACCACTCCTACTGCTACACGATACAAAAATTTGCTACCGAGTGGCCTGAAATTTTAAAAAAAGGTTACAATTCCTAAAAAAAAACAAATAGTGAAAAATATGCAAGTAGTAAGGATACTACCACCAGTCAAACAGCAGCTTCAAGATTGCAACTTCCATGGATTCAGTTCATCTAAGAAGAGCAATAAAGATCTAAACAAATGTGGGGTTAAGGAGAGAAGGCTCAGATTTGCCCATTCTTATCACAAATTGTGGTAATTTGACCAAAAATGGCTGGAACCGGTAGCCTGCCGCCAATCGGGGCAGTCCATGGCTTGCTTCGCCAGTACAATCCGACGATTTCAGACATTTATTAATAAAGAATACAAGCACAAACAGAACAAAACTCAGCTCGACGACTCAAGTTTGCAAACGTATTACCAAAGGGCCCAAATCCCTTTAGAGCAAAACTCAGCAAATTTTCTGTGGATACAAGCTGCACAAGTTACATATAATTTCTAGCCAATAAGTACTAATCAACACCTAGCTACAGTTGGGAGATCATGCAGTTGCATAGGAGGTTGCAGTGAACAGTAGTAAAGTATTCTAAGCCTTTAACATTGCCTTAGATCATGGAAAGTTTTGCACAGACCGCAAACAATGAAAATTTGTCCTCCATTGATCATGGTAAACCTTAACTCTCTACTACAACAATGAAAATTTGTTTGAATGTAATCCACTTGTGATCAACTTAGTCAAATATACTAATATGGAAATTATGCTCAACTTAGTCAACCTTGGACACTTAAAAATTCAAAATATTAAAATCATGTTGAATTATAAATTCCATCGACATAGTTGCGTGAGAGAGATGCTGATAAAGACATCTAGTAAGAAACTAGTTTTTAAAGAACATCTCAACCAAACATGGCCTTAGAGTCTAGATAAATGAACTCTCACAAGGGAAAAAAATCTCCAGACACCTTGTACTCTCCTTTTTATTTTGTATCCATACCTCCGCTGATCCTATATTCGACCAAAGATGACATTCGAAAAAACAAGTTCAAGATCTTTATGCTGAAAAAGAAAGAAAACAACACAACTCAAGGTTGATTCGTAAAGAATAAAAGATATTTGCCTATGTTTCTTTATTAAACAGACCAAAGTCCAAATCATCAACGAGAAGCCAATGAGCTTGATTGTTCATTAAACCGTAGGTCAAAATCTATGCTTTCTAATACATCATTTGCACCTTCCACATCAACAAGTCTGCTAAACAATTTAAGTAGGGTAAAGCATGCAACATGGCAGAATAAGCAAACAAAAAAAAAAAGACAAGTCTTGTTGTCAATATAAGCAAACTCACTTTAAAAATTTCAGCGGCCTTAGAAAGCACCTACTATTCCTTTTCAAAATAAAAATTAAAATTTATGAGTGACTCAGAATATTTGTTTGTGTGTGTGTAAGAGAGAGAGAGACTGATTGTGCTCCCATCTCAAGAGGCCATGAGTCCCGTCCTCACCTCAGACCCGTGACTCCCCCTCCCATTTCGCTTTAAACCCATGACTCGACCTCACAACTCACCTCCCCCCCCCACTCCCCTTCATTGAATGTAGGGAGAGAGATCGGAGACGTGGGAGGCGTGACGGCGACGCACCGGCGGCCCAATGGCAACGTGGGAGGCGCGATGGCAGCCCGATGGTGACATGGGAAGCACGATGGCAGCGCACCGTCGAGTGGGAGGCACGACGGCGAGTGGGAGAAGCGGGAGGCACGATGGCGGCGCACCGGCGGCCCGACGGCGAGTGGGAGGCATGATGCCCGATGGCCCGACGGCAACCCTAGCGGCACACCGGTGGCCGACGGCGAGTGGGAGAAGCGGGAGGCACGACGGCGAGAGGGAGGCACGATGCTCGACGGCAACCAGAGAGAGAGAGAGGGGGGGGGGGTTTACCTGCAGCAACCTAGCGGTGTCGCCGGTGTGGGAGAAGAGGGGGAAGGAGAGATACGAACAAACCAAGCTCGGTTCTTTTATTCGCGAAAATAACAAACCCTTACGCTTAAATTTGGGTCACGAGTTAATCACGTGAAACTAAAAAATTTTTAAAATAAATTTTATAATATTTTAGTAACATTTATAATCGTTACAAACATAAATAAAAAACGTTATGTAATATCAAAAACGCTATTCTATGAATTACTAACAGAAATGTTCAATTACTAACGCTTATAACTGTTACCAATATTGTAACGGTAATAAGTGTTACAAACCAAAAACACAGTGTGTTACAAAATCACAGTTTTGGTGTAGTGATGTTAACTCATTTGAGCTAGTTAGGGGAAACATTGTAAACCCACAACAATAAAAAATTTAGCAAAATATTGATAACTCCTCAAAGAAGAAGAATGAGAAAATTGATCTGCCTTCTTCTAGCATACCTTTATTTTCTTAGCCTCAAGTCTCTAATCCATTAAGGACAAGTGAGAAGGAAGTAATGATGAACATTCGCTGATGTGGAGGTGGAAGCTTCCTTCTCCTGCAAGCCACATAGATCCAAAGGTGTGGAGAAGATTATGACAGTTACAAGGATGTTGACATGACAGAGGTTACTCATTAAAACCACTGGATTACAACTGTAATAACTGAATTGTAATGATTATCTTTGACAACACTCCAAAATTATCATATTAGATAACCACTTTGATCAACCAAAATAAACTATAATTAGAAGATGAAGGCTTCGATTAAGAGGATATTCTTCTTTCTGGATTTTTTTTACTCTTTTGTATGTGTGTTTGTGTGTGTGTGGATGTCCGTGTGTGTGTGTGTGTGTGAGAGAGAGAGAGAGAGAGCGAGAGAGAAAGAGAGAGATTGTAAAGGTAGATCCATGAGGAATCCGAGTTCTTGTTACTCCTGACTGAATAGAAAATTATCCTCTACCTGCCCGTGGTTTTTCTCTTAAGTTAAAGAGTTTTTCACGTAAAATCTTGTGTTCATTATGTGATCTTGTTTCTATGTAGACTATTATATTGTAAATCTCATAACATTGATCTCGTTATCTATTTGCAATCTTGATTTATACGGTGAGATACATTGAATTTATATAATCTTAGCCATATGTTCTTTTTTGGACTGACAATGATCTTGACCATCGTTTACCTTAATATTTAGTTAGACTCACATTGGAGTGTACAATGAGTTAGTCAAAGTTTTACAAGTATATATCATATTAACAGTGTTCTATCTTATTTTCGACTAAGAAATTAAGAATAGTATTAGACTCATATTGCATTAATTCATGACGTTGATTGGTATGGGTTAAATTATGGTGAGAGAAGGATCAGAACTCAGGGTCTAATTCTCCGAACTCAAAAGTTAATGTCAAAGTGTGCGTTGATATTAATTTGATGCAAAACTTAAGAAGGGGAATTTAAAACTATAAATTTGCAAAAGAAAGATTATGATGAGCCATATATATCAACGAGTATACAATAATGATGTATTTGACTCATCAAATACATGGTCTAATAAGGAACTGTTTTGACATTTTCATTAGTTGATATTATAAGTTGAAATTTTTTTGTCAAATTCATTTATTCGTAATCCATACATATAGAATTGACCTTGTTGTCATTAAAATTATTAATTCATGAGTTGTAGGGAGGAACTTATGTCACAACAAACAAAGATTAAACATGTGTTGAATTCAAATATGTTGTTACATGATTACAAATTGACTTGTTATAGTCCTAACTATGAAACCAAAGATACTTAATCTTGGCAGTCGTCCAAGCAACTCCTCGGGCCTTACACCTCGATTAAGGATTAGATAAATGATGTCTTATCACTTTACAAGAAAATTATTTTAAAACACATTTCATAGGAGAAAGATAATATATAGAAACGAATAACAAAGACACGATTTTTCTTAATATTTTTCATTTAGATTCTACAATTTGAATTTTCTTTCAAATACACAATTTATATATACACGTATTACCTTATTCATAACTCTAATAAAATATTTTAAACAAAAAAAAAACCTCACATAACCAATAACAACATTGTACTTATTCCACAATTTTCAGAAAATAATTAAAGAAACTACAAGATACTAAAGCCAAAATAATTATAATCATAATTTGTTCTTTAAAATGGACTTCTTCTGTAACATAAAGAGGTCTCACTTCGATCGAGGTCGCATCCCTTGGAAAAACACCAATTCTTTGTCCGGCAAGTTGTGCAATCGAATCTCGTGGGCTTTCCTTCGGTCTTTCTTATGGGCTTACCTCTCGTCTTTATGGTGGATTTATCGATGCTCCTATGTGGCAATGTTAGAGGCAAAGTAAGATTCAAACCTTGGTCAATCTTTTGTTCCAAACGCTATCGAGCGACGTATTTGTTATTCGTGAATATATATTCACGAATAACGGAAAGTAAAGAATATAGAAAGAAAACACATCACAAGCACGAGACAGCGCGAGTTACATGGGAAACCCTAATCGGGAAACACCACGGGCGGCATTCCTATCTAATTGTGGTATCTGTGTTAAAATAGATTCTTGAACCGCGCGGCATTGATCGCCGAGGGTGACACCAACACCGGCGATGGCACGATCGCCAGGCCATGGAGCCTCTGCACCGTGGAGCAAGTGGAAGACCTCAAGAGTTTGATGCGCATCACCCCGCTGTGGACCACCTCCATCTTCCTCAGCATCTCCATCGGCATCCAAAGCAGCCTCACCGTCCTCCAGGCCCTCACCATGGACCGCTCCCTCGGCCCCCGCTTCACCGTCCCCGCCGCCTCCCTCCTCGTCTCCACCCTCGCCACCGCCATGATCTCCCTCGCCCTAGTCGACCGCCTCCTCTTCCCCCTGTGGCACTGCCTCACCGGCCGAGCCCACACCCCGCTCCAGCACATCGGCGTCGGCCACGTGCTCACCGTCGCCGGCATGGCCGCCTCCGCCCTGGTGGAGCGGGAGCGGGCCAGCGTCGTGCGGGCCCACCACGCCACGGGCCGGCCCGGGTGGGTGGTGCCCATGTCGGCGCTGTGGCTGGTGCTGCCGCTGGCGCTGACCGGGGCGGGGGAGGCGATGCATTTCCCCGGGCAGGTGGCGCTGTACTACCAGGAGTTCCCGGAGTCGCTGAAGAGCACCGCGACGGGGATGATCGCGCTGATCATCACCCTCGGGTTCTATCTGAGCACGGCGGTGGTCGACCTTGTTCGGAGGCTCACCGGGTGGTTGCCGGACAACGTGAACGACTCCAGGCTGGACAATGTGTACTGGATGCTGGCGGTGGTGGGGACGATCAACTTCGGATACTACGTGCTGTGTGCTCGCCTTTACAAGTACAAGAGCACCGAAGGTGAGGCCAATGCTGCTGCCAAACCAGCTGGTTGAGCCTGTGGCCGCTACAGTGTTATTGATTTTGGGGGATTTATACTGTGTTGTTGTACTTCTCTGTAACAGGACTAGTATCTAGGGTTTGCCACTGTAAGTGCTTTGCAACAGTGTTATGTGCCTAAACTGATACTTGGCTTGATTTCCATCAGTTCTGGAGCTTTGGGGATAATGATCAGGTCGGTCAGTTTTGGTATCAAAGCCATCACCATGTATTGGATTCAAGGCGAGGGCTATCTGAAGCAGAGTGGGAGCTAGGGCTGGCAATTTCGGACCAGACACGAAGTTAGCGGGTTTGGGTCAGGTCTAAACGGGTTCGGGTCGTAAACGGGTCGACATAATAGACCCGTTTAATAAATGGGTCGGGTCCGGGTTTAGGGTCTGGACACGGTAGACCCGGAAAGATCCATTTTTATTCAATGGGTCGTGTCGGGTCGGGTCGGGTCTACCCGCAATCCAATACTATAATATATAATACCAGCGGGTCTTTCGGGTCAGGTCGGGTCGAGTCGGATCAGGTCAACTAAATAGATCCAGGTGGTAAACGGGTCTACCTGTTTATTAGCGGGTCGGGTATGGGTTTAGGATCTAGACACGATTAGTTAAACGGGTCAGGTCCGGGCCTAGGGGTTTCGGACACGACACAAAACTAGACACGACACGAACCTGACACGACCCATTGCTACCCCTAGTGGGAGCCATCCCAAGGAGGAAGAGGGCTACCAACCATCAGAGTGAAAGCTACTTATAGTGAGAATCCGAAGGGCTCGGCTGCTAGGCATGAAACTCGGATGGATTGGTGCTCAACCCTAGCCCAACCCAAAGGTAACCCAACCCAACTATGGGTTGAGGCTTCTCAACCCAACCCAACACAAATGGGTTGGTCGGGTTGGCCGGGTTATGATTTCTTTATAATATTAGTCTATTATATTTCAGTGCATTAATATTTTTTTCTAATATTAGTTATATGTGTAGTTATTTCTTGAACGGACTTCGCTCTTTCTCAAAAAAAAAAATAAAAAAGGAAGATTATGTGTAGGGTACAAACTCAAAAAAAGGAAGGTTATGTGTAGAGACAAGCATCAGTGTACATTGTACACTGTCATATCAAACATATAGAGAACTTGTGGTTTGGAATGTATTTGACAAAACTAATACATTTGAAAGAAGATGTAGAATAAAGATGGAAAAAACATATATATATATATATATATATATATATATATATATATATATATATATATATATTAATCGGGTTCGGGATGGATCGGTCAACCCGGTCCCTCAACCCAAACTTGTTCGTCCAAATATTAATTAGGTTGGTCTTTTCTTAACCTAACCCATCCTATGACTGCCCAAACCCAACCTAATGTTACCTCTCAAAAAAAAAAAAAAAAAAAAAAAAAAAAAAAAAAAAAAAAAAAAAAAACCAACCAACCTAATGTCTGATTGAACATGGATCGGTCAGGTTTAACCTATCCATGTTTCAACGATATTGGCTGCAGAAGCGGCGGTGGGAGGTTAAGGGTCTATTTAGCTTAGCGGAATTGGCCCGCCGCCGCTGCTTTTCGATTAAGCGGGCAGTGCTTATTCCAAGGGGAGGAATGTCGAGTCGCCTCCGGCTCAGTTCGGTGGTCGAGCCATCCTGGTTTTCCATGTTACCAAGGAGGGAGAAAACAACTGCAATATATTGAGGCCCCTAGGCCTGCTCCCAAGGTGCTTCCATTTCTTCACACCGTAACATCCCTCCATTGTGTTGCGATAGTTGTACGTACTCCTGAGCTTCCATGAAGTCGGTAGACAGGTGCGTGCTAAATGGGCATGTTGCGGAGAAGGATGATCGTATCACACCCTTAGCTTCAGTGTTGCACACTCGATCGAGCCGCTGATCTTGCTTGGCAGCCGAAAAATAAGAGAATAAAGAGGTGTCTGGCATGCGGAACAGCTGTTTCCCTTGATCCCCATCGAGCAGGGAGTATTTCCGTTAATAGCCAAATTTAGTATATTTTCGATGGCTCAACAAGCGGTTAGCGGAGAAACTCATGGAGCAATCATTTCACGTTCCCAACTCTTCAATCCGCCGGAGCAATACTAGCCGTTACTTTTTAAAATCGAAAACCGGCATTAGAAACGGGCGGTTCCGGAACACCCCATAAGTTAATTCCGGGCCAGAAAAAAAAAGATGAGAGAAATTTTCAGGCCTAACCATGTTCAGTCAGCTCTTTAACTTATAAATTACAGGATTTATTTATTATATGATGAGGCCTGGGCACTCAAAATTGTGGATGGTTTTAAACGTCGATTTTCATGTAGGTTTCGGTTAGTAAAAAAAAAATTTATTAAGATTTCGGTTAAATATAAATACAAATTTTATATTTTTTTAAAAAATATTTTGGTAGAAATTCATCGGATTTGGATCAAATTTCGACCAATTCTAGGTCCAATGTCAGTAAATATTGTCTTTTATAAAAAAAAAAAATCAAAATCGAGGAAAAATGTAATTTCTAACTAATATAGATGAGATGTTTTACTAAAAATAAAAAATTTCAGTGGAATTATTCGAGAGAAATAAAATAAAATGTCGGATTTCGATCAAATGTTGATCTTTTTGATCGACATTTGATTATGTCATATAGTAATTTGGTACTATTAAAAATTCGGTCAATTTCTATGTTAAAGCCTTAAAAATTTGACTTCTCAATCCTCTACTCTAGAATAACAGCTCTATCATGGTCACTACCCGTTATGCTCCATCAAGCATCCAAGAGCCCCGGGGGGGACGCCGTCTTGGTGCATCCCCCCCCCCCATCCCTCCTTCTCCTTTGTGACCCCTCTTCTCCATAGACGATCATGAACATCTTCGGTGGCCACCATATCCCAAACCCTAATGCCCCCATGCTTCCCCTTTTATATGGGAGCAAACACATGCTCGCAAGATTCAAAACCGGCTAAAAAATAAATATAATACACACCTGCTCGTGTCCCTAGCCCCAATTATTCCGGGCGACTTGTCCAATCATCCCAGTGAAATCTCACTGATCGAGTTCTGTCCGCATAACCAAGACAATATTCGCCCGGGTGACTTGCCTAGTCGCCTGGGCAAACTTGCCATGTGAATTGCCTTTTGGTCACAAATTTTAATGTACCAGATCTCAACAATCTCTACCTTGGTCCATTAAAAACCGAATACCCCAAAGTCCATCGCCATCGTCGTTGCTACCGCCACCACTACTTGAGATAACCTGTGATAATCCATTGCCTTCTTTGTCACCTCCTTAGTCACCGTACATCAGGTGCCCGTACCCTAACCAAGTGCACAATCATCTAGATTGATGATCAACCAAGTTCAATTTGGTTTTGGACTTGCTCAAAATACACTTCTTACCGTCTTTCTCGTTCCCTGGCTTGCTCCACCTATAAACATGTTCTTCACCGAATCCTTTGCTGATTACCCCTACTACAACCTGAGCCTCCACTGCAAACTCCCTTTAATACTAAAGAAGTGCCCTCCAAAATCTCAAGGACTCCACATTGACTGGTGATCTTGTACCTGAGAGAATCTAATATGGAAAGAAAGATTTAGATTACCTCTCAAAACTCGGATCATGACAATCATCCATGAGTATTCGAACTGCATTGTCCGACATCCTAAAAAACTATTGTTTTCGACTCCCGGTTAGCATCCTAGAGCCATCAATGATCGTCATCTTGTTATCCTCACACCTTGCATAGTTGCTGAACCATACCATATGTGAATACCCCATGGTCCCGCTATCTAGTACCTAGTCGATCTTGGCCTGAGTTCTTCTCATCAGTGGCCACCAAGACAGCCTCACCATATGAACCCAATGATCCAACCAGATTAGTGATTTTCTTCGACCTTAGTATCTCCATAACTATCTGTCGACCTGTAGCCATTTTCATACCTACTCCACCTTTCCTTCTATACACGTGTGTCTGAGATTCAATCAAGTAGTGGTTTTCTCTTTGGAGATAGGAAAATTCACCGTTTAGGTCAGAGAGAGACAAATCAAACTAGCTAGTGCTTCATGTCAAGAACTATCCAATCCTCCTCAGACATCCTCTCTCGTTTGTCTTCTATCCGCCCAAAGGCAAATAGAGATCTATTTATCGATCTGCATCTTCCATAATCTGAAGTTCGTACCATTGAATCTCTCGATCCGCAACATGTCTTCCTCCATTGCTCCAACCTCCTCACAACCTAGCTCACATCGAACATTTGGCTTTAATTGATACCAATTTTTTTGGGGATCGGCTCACACTAGTACCAATTCCCTACTCTGCGGAAGACTTCAAACCCTCAGGACAATGCTCAAAGATTCAAGGATTGGAGCCCTACAGAGATCGCATAACCACAAATAATTCGATACACCAATATATAATAGTAACGAGCACCATAGATTCCCTATGAAATAAATGATTTAGATTAATTATCACTACCAAGAGAATGCACCATGCGGTGGTTACTATTTGTCGAACCCCACAAACCTTATTCTTGATCTTCTCATCGAGGTCACACACGAAGTAGAGAACAACCTGCTCAAGAGATCCAAATATACTGAAGAATACACAAAGAGATGAAAGCGCCTGAAGTAGAAGCTGAGGTAGATGCGCTGAAAATACCAGATAAAGGGCTGGATGAACTTGAATGAGAACCCGGCGACAAACCCCCACTCTATTTTCCCTTCTTCCCCTCTTCTTCGTTCTCCTTCTTTCTTTCTCCTCATTCTCTTATCTTTCTCCCTTCCTTCTTTCCTATCTCTTCTCTCCATGCGAAAAACCCTAGATCAGGCTTCCCATTCTCTCCCTGTCCTAATTCGTCTTCTCAATCCTCTATCCTAGAATAACCACGCACTCCACCTGGTCACCGGCGGCAATGCTCCATCAAGCATCCAAGAGCCCCGGGGAGAGCGCTCCCCCCCTCCTTCCTTCTCTCCTCACGACCCCTCTTTTTGGTAGACGATCTTGAACACTCTTAGTAGCCACCACACATCAAACCCTAGAGCCCCTATGCTTTCCCTTTTATACGGAAGCAAACGCATGCTTGTGGGATTTATAACCGGCTCAAAAACAACTCTGACACGACATGCATGTGTCCCTAGTCTTGATTCGCCCCAGCAAACTCGCCCTATGTACTGCCCTTTCAATAGCGGGTTTTGATGGGCTAGATCTCAACACAAAGTGTGTCTAATAAGCGTTTCTAGCGCCCTACAACCCCTTGCCAACACCGCACGTGCATGATACGGTGTAATGCACCGCATCGGTTATGGATCAAGAACACTAGAAGAACCTCTTGTTCATTCCATACAAATAAGTGAAATGCGATTCAGTTCGAAGGTTTGTCCCGAATTTGCCGGCCCTAAAGATGTGGCAGCATGCAACTGGTGGTTGAAACGCACTAGCGATTTTAAAATCTTTAACAGCACCAGTTACATGCTGCCACGTCTTTCGGGCCGGCAAATTCGAGACAAACCTTGGGGCTGAATAGCATTGCTCTACAAATAAGCTAGATGAGTTTCTATATATATACACATCTCATGTCCTTGCCTCAGCCAATACGAGACTAAAAGTTCTCATCTAGCAAAGGGAGAATTGAATTAAAGTATTTCAGTTTGGCCAAAGAGTTTTGATGGAAAGTTTAAAATCAAACATTAGAATGAAAATTTTAAAAATCAATATAACCATCTTGTTCATTCCTGATTGCGAATTGGTGCAGATAATCATTACACGATGGCACGATGGAAAGGCAGCAACAAAGCTGCTCTAGTAAGTGAAATGTTTTTTTTTTTTTTGTGAGAACCCCTCGAGGTGACGGGGGGTTTGGCATGGACCCCAACTGGTTTATTAAGTAGGCCCGAAGGAAAAAATTCATGTGAACTATGAAGTGAGGCTTTTGGATTCCTAGTGTCTCAGAGCCGTCTCTTTGTATGATTTTTCAAACCAATTTGGACCCCTTCCCTCGTTTTGAAAGCTCATACGCCCAAACCCTAATGTCAATTGTGCTGGGTTGGGCCTCTTGTAGAGGAAAGATGTTCGCCATCATCGGTAGGGCTGGCAATGGGTCGTGTCGGGTCGGGTTCGTGTTGTGTCAAGTTTCGGGTCGTGTCCAAAACCCTTAGACCCAGACCCGACCGGTTAACTAATCGTGTCTAGATCCTAAACCCGTACCCGACCCGTTTATAAACGGGTAGACCCGATAAGTCCCGTTTACTACACGGGTTTATTCAGTTGACCCGATCCGATCCGATCCGACTCGGCCCGACCTAACCCGATAGACCCGCTGATACTATACATTACAGTATCAGATTGCGGGTAGACCCGACCCGTTAAATTTTAAACAGGTCTTCCCGGATCTACCGTGTCCAGACCCTAAACCCAAACCTGACCCGTTTATTAAACGGGTCTATTGTGTCGACCCGTTTACGACCCGAACCCGTTCAGCCCTGACCCACTAACTTTGTGCCGAGTCTGCCGTGTCGGGTCCGAAATTGCCAGCCCTAATCATCGGGTCACTGGCCCTCCAGCCACTGCGGACATTATTACTTTTATTAGCCGTGTTGTACGGGTGACCAGGTAAGAATGTAACATAAATAAAAGATACGGTTCACTCTTATTGCTAACAACGGGCATTTGGTCTAGTGGCATGATTCTTGCTTAGGGTGCAAGAGGTCCCGAGTTCAATTCTCGGAATGCCCCCATATTTTTTTTCTTTTTTGTTTGGATAAATTACACTTTGCGCCCTGAAGTTTATCTAAAAAGCACTTAACCCCTTATATTTAAAAAAACTATGTTTTACCCCCTTCAATTCAGTTTTGATAAATTAAGTAGTTGACAAAAGGGGGTAATGTGCTAACATTTCAAACTGTGGGGAGAGATTTGGAACAAAATAAACTACAAGAGGGTCAAATGTTTTTGAGCGAAACTTCAGAGGGGGCAAAGTGTAACTCACCCTTTATTATTTTTAAGGATGTATCGGTTTCTTCATGCCTAGGAAACACACAGGAACAGTGTTACCCATCTATTGTTTGCTTTAATTTTACACCCATATTATTATTTTCTTCAAATTTTTGTATCCATATTTTAAATTTCTGCTTCAACTCAAGTTCATATTTGTAAATATTTCTTATTATATCATCCCTAAGCCTAAATCTACTTCAAATCTCACATAACCCTTCATGTGCCTATAATTTATGGTATGTATATTAAATTCCTAGGGCCGGGAAGCTGAGCTCGAGTTCACCGTTGGGTTGGTGAACTTGAGTTTTGTAGGCATCGCGTACGTGTTTTTTTTTACTTTTTGATTTAATTCTTTCAGTGTTCATCCCTCTTAAATGCTTGTTCCCTCTTACTTACTTTATATTTTTTTATTGGACACATGGCGCAATATAAATCATGTTTCATCATTCATTTGTGAACTCAAGTTCACCAGCCCTTTTTTTCTTAAATTCCACCGACTAATTAGTTACATGAATTCCCCTTGTACCTAGAGTTTTTGGCACATAAATTTAATTCCACAATTAATTTGTTATATAAATTCCATCACACCTCCTTATTATATAGTAAAAGCTTTTTAGATCATTGTCGCCCTTAATTTTTGGATTCCTCTGGTTTACTTATGAGTATTCTTGGATTCCTCTGGTTGTGATTCAATTTCGGCCTTAACCTATCTTCATCCTCTAAGGTTATAACCTTAGAGGATCCCGTGCCCCCTCGAAAAACCCACAAAGAGCATCCCGTGGCCGACAACATAAACCCCAACCCTAATGTTGTGTCTCAACAGAGTGAGCTGCCACTACATGAGCGAGTCGCCATACAAGGAAGGCACTAAGCATCAAAAAAACAAAGCTCAGACTACACGGAGGATCACTTAGGTCCTGTGGATTTGCTTCTGGTGGTTCTATCACTAGGCCCCTTTGGCCACCGCACTCTCAGCCTCCTAGGGGGTATTTGGCATCATTCCAGAACATTATGTTTCTATTCCTAGTTTCATAATTTAAAATTAATAGATATTATTTGCTCCGGTGGAATGAAGGAGTTAGGAACGATAATATATCACTCTGTTCGTTTCTATGTTAACAGGAATGATGAACCATCGAATTACGTTAGAAATAGCAATTGAAGAGATTACCCTTTTCTAGATGAGGATTAAGCGGAACATATGTTTCTCATGCCAAACACCCCCTTAGCTACTGGCTCCTCCACGATGCCGAAAGCATCTTGAATAGGGAAGGTCTGGTTCCTCCAAGAAGTCTGGGACAGAGCACCCAGGATCCACTATAACATAATCAATTTGTTCATTGGGTCCCATCTCGCATACCGAGTTGCCAAATGGGAAAAGAAAATAGTCTTCAAGAGTAAGATCAAGGGCATTAGATCCTTCAACATCATTTTTTCTTTCTCCCCTATGCTAATAATCGATAAAGAACATCAAGTCTTCAGGGTTGAGGATTATTAGCAAAGAAATATTTTTTTTTTTTAGAACCCTCGAGGTGAGGACCGAGCTGGGTTAGGCATGGACCCCAATCAGTTTATTAAAAAAGAGCAGGGTACCTATATATAAAGCTATTGCCAACGCATCACAGTAAACCTGCAGCTTATCGCCAAAAATTGTGTCACAACCAGCACCCCAATCCTGGATCGCCAAGCGGACTTGTGATCTTGTCACTCTGCAAAAGACTTTGCCACTACATGTCTCAATGTCTGCCAAATGTTGGTGATTAAGCAATAGACAAGCACAGCGGAAACACAAAGATCATCAAATACCACGGAATCGTGACAAGCCCAAATATAAGAACAATCCAACAACGACATTGTCTAATGAAACTTAGCACCAAATCAGGCATCCCCTATAGAATACCGAGAACAAGCACATGATGCAAAACAAACCATAAGAACAGAAAGTGACACAGGGTTTATAAAGGTTCGGCAAACTTGCCTACGTCATCTATCCACCACACCGATTCTGCTACCTTCAATCAACAAGAGAAAACCGCTACATTACAAGGAAGGATCTCACCTTGACTATGCTTCTACAAGAATCCCTAATCGACAAACAAGGGCTTCCTCCTCCTTGATTTCGGAAGCAAACCCTTACTGATCTCTAGTTACCAAGCCTCCCCAAGACTATCCCAATTCGTTAAAGAGATTAGAGTTAGGGTAAACATCTAATGGAGCCATTATATAGGAACCTCCAAAAGAGGATAAGACAAAACAGTTAGAATCTGAAATCTTGTAGGCATCATGCACAAGACTTGCACATTGTGTGCATGACCTGGCGGATGTCGTGCCCATATCATCGTGTGTACGGGTCTAGAAGGTCCAGCACGACACCAGTAGGTCCAGGTCGTGCTCACATTGAGCAAGTCGTGCGTGCGACCCTTCCAGGTCCAGCACGGATCGTGCACATGATCCAAGTCGTGCACACAACTACTTCAGTAATAATATTTTCTACTCTTTTCACTCCTTTGGTCATACTGGGATGTACCTTGGGCCTCCTGGGCCTGTGACAGCTTCTCGAACTTGATCTCCACCTCTCTAACACCAAATCTATCACATGGTAGCCAAAGCGAGGATATCCCAAGACCGCCAGGGCGAGTCATGAACTTACTTGCTACACCATCTGGAAAGACATAAATATCACTATGGCATGAACATGTTCTTTTAAGTTACTTCCAAATATTAGTTTATATTATGTCTCTGATGACATGGATTATATTATATCACTAATGACATAATTTTTATATCTCATCGGAGACATGTCTTAAACTTATATGTCATTACTGACATAGTTTCTATTATGTCACTGATGATATAGCTTCTATTATATTACTAAAGACATAACTTCTATACATCACTAGTGATACAACTTCTATATCTCACTAATGACATACTTTCAATATGTCACTAATGACATAACTTCTATTATATCATTGATAATATAACTTTTATATGTCACTAGTGATATAGTTTAAGTTTATATGTCACTAGTGACATAGCTCAAGTTTATATATCACATAGCTTCCATTATTTCACCAATGACATAGCTTCTATTTTATCACTGATGACATAACTTTCATATGTCACTAGTAGCATAACTCAGACTTATATGTTACTGGTGACATAACTTTTATCTGTCACTGGTGACATAGCTTCTATTATGCCACTAATGACGTAGCTTCTTTTATGTCACTGATGATATAACTTATATATGTCACTGGTGATATAGCTTTTAGTTTTGCACTGATGACATAGCTATTATTATATCATTGATGACATAAGTTCTATATGTCACTAGTGTGATTTAATCCATAAAAAATTTAATTAAATCTAAACCAAGTCTTAAACCAGGAAAATAAGTCCAAAATACGGAAAAACATACAAGTACTAATTATCGGATTTGATCCAATCTGTTCAAGATCCGATCAAATCCAAACTAAGTCCAAAATTGAATAAGTAAATTCAAAATATGAAAATGCATACAAGTCCAAATTATTTGGTGCAATCCGATCCGTAAAAAATCCGATCAAATCCAAACAAACTCTGAAATCAAGAAAGTAAGTTCGAAAAAGGGAAGAACATACAAGTCTTAATTATCATATTTGATCTGATTCGTTCGAGATCCGATCAAATCCGAACCAAGTCTGAAATTAGGAAAGTACGTCCAAAGTATGAAAATATATATAAGTCCAAATTATCCGGGGTGATACAACCCAGAAAAAATTCGAAAAAACCAAACCTAGTTAGAAATCAGGAAAGTAAGATCGAAATACAAAAAAACATACAAGCCCAAATTATCAGATTTGATCTTATCCGTCCGAGATCCAATCAAATCCAAAGCAATTCCAAAATTGAGAAAGCAAATCCGGAATATGAAAATGCATAGATGTCCAATTATCCGATGTGATCTTATCCGTAAAAAATTTGAAAAAATCCAAACCAACTCCGAAATCATAATAGTAAGTTCGAAATAAAAAAAAATGCATACAATTCTAAATTATCCAGTGTGATCCAATCTGTGCGTACAACTCCTTTTTCGGAGGGGGTCGGCCGGTCACCAGAGGAAACAACACCCCCCCCTGGGTCGGCATGTAGCCAGAGAGGGGAGGGGGGGGGTCGGCCGGTCACCAGAGGAAACAACACCCCCCCCCTGAGTCGGCATGTAGCCAGAGAGGGGAGGGGGGGGTCGGCCGGTCACCAAAGGAGGGGGGATGACAACAGCACCCCCCCCTCTCCCCTGGGTCGGTCGGTCACCAAAGGAGGGGGGATGCACCCCCCCCTCTCTCCCCTGGGTCGGCCGGTCATCAAAGGAGGGGGGTGACAACAGCATCCCCCCCCCCCTCTCTCCCCTGGGTCGGCCGGTCACCAAAGGAGGGGGGTGACAACAGCACCCCCCCCCCCCTCTCTCTCCTGGGTCGGCCGGTCATCAAAGGAGGGGGGTGACAACAGCCCCCCCCCCCCATGGGGGTCGGTCGGCATGTATACAAGGGGGAGGTAGCACCCTCCCCCTATGGGGGTCGATTGGCATGTATACAAGGGGGAGGCAACACCCCCCCCTATGGGGGTCGGTCGGCATGTATTCAGGGGGGAGGCAGCACCCCCCCCCCTGCGGCTCTCGGTCGGCATGTATCCAGACACAAGGGGGTCGGCCAGGCAACAACCCCTCTCGCTCTCGATGGGACATGCAACGAGCCGAAGTGTGAAGCAACAGCCAAACCCGGAGATCTCGCGGTGCTGATGACGCTCTGCGACTTCCGGCCCAACGTGACCAGGTGTCAACCGCGCGCCACGTCACCGCGGCGGTTGAGCTCATTGCGGGGACACATCACTCGCCCGATTTTCGCGGAGTGTAACCGTCACCCCCGCCACTATAAAAGGGGACCTACCCCTTCAGCAAAGTGGAGGAAGATTTCTGGAGGAGACGCTGCCCGTTTCGTCCCGGAATTCGCGGAGCTTCGGAGGTCGGTCGGTCTGCACCCAGAAGCTGTCTGCGGAGGTCGGTCGGTCTGCTCCCAGAAGCTGTCTGCGGAGGTCGGTCGGTCTGCACCCAGAGTCTGTCTGCGGAGGTCGGTCGGTCAGCAGCCAGACACTGTTTGCAAGCGACCTGCAGACAGACGCTGTCCGCAGCGGTCGGTAGACAGAGTGAAATTACAGAGGTCGGTAGTTTGGGAGACCGGTCCTCAGGGAATGTAATGGGGGTTTAGGTGAGAGATTGTAACCGAAAGATAGTTCTAGTGCATTCTCGCCCCGCCCGTGGTTTTTTCCCCTTCGACGTTGCGAAGGGGTTTTCCACGTAATTCTCGGTTTGTTTTTATTT
Organism: Chamaelirium japonicum; assembly: GCA_947650365.1. Classification (NCBI taxonomy): domain Eukaryota; kingdom Viridiplantae; phylum Streptophyta; class Magnoliopsida; order Liliales; family Melanthiaceae; genus Chamaelirium; species Chamaelirium japonicum. The sequence continues at coordinate 58,864,967 of OX393551.1, read as the reverse complement.
TGGCTTGTTGGATTGTGCTCGCCACCCGAACCGTCCGGTTCGATTCAGAACCCCCCACAATCTTGGCGCCGTCTGTGGGATTAGTCTTCGAGACTTCCTACTAATAGCTTTCGACTGTAGACCCGTGGGTGTCGACCAGTCCGAAGCTACCTGCAACCAGCAGTCCACGACCACACGGTTGAAGAACGATGGCCGGTGGACCATATCGTACCCGCTCGACGTCGCAGCTCCTGTCCGAAGCCGCACCACTCGGAGATGCGAATGACACCGGGCGTCTTGTTCAACAGCCAACGGACACGGAGCGCGTAGTCCCGTTGGCGAATCCTGTACTGGGGGTCGGGGAGTCCAGTCAAGCTCCGGTAGCAACCCTGGCTCCTCTGACAGGGGGTCTATCGGAAGCTTTTCTGGCAACAATGATGATGACCCAGCAAGCTCTCACCACCCAGCTCCAAACGATGCAGCGCAACTACGAGGAGTTGCGTGACTTCGTGCGGGCCACGCCGGCGGGCGGTCTGCTCAACCAGGGCATGTTGGCCCAAGCGGGACAGAGTCTCCCCACTCAAGCTGCCCCACCAGTGCAAATGCAGCCGCAACCAGTGCCTCAGGTGGAGGTCAGGGGTAATCGCTCGGTGGAGGTCCAGAGTGCAAATCCCGATGGGCGAGACTCGAGCAGCCCGGAGCCTGCGGAGAGAACTAAACATGCGCGAGCGGCGTCGGCACGCTCGGATGTCTGGTCCCGGCTCGGAGCACACCCCCGACAGCCGCATGCCTCCAAGCATCACTCGAAGACGGACTCGGCACAAGTGCGTCGCCCGAAGCGAGATGAAGAATGTCATCGTCAACCGAGTGATAGTCACCACACTCGGATGACGCCAGCTAGTCGGCAGCCGGCTCATACTACTGATCGGAGGAGCGTACACGAGCGCATTCGGGTACATGCGTCGGAGCGACTCGGGGAGCGAGAGGAGATCCAGCGAGACCGACCGGGGGTCCGAGCTCCCGACCGGTTGGAGGAAGTCGCCATCCGAGGAGCCGCACGGTCGCCGCTTGTCGAGAGGCTACTCCGGGAGCCGTTCCCTCGAGGATGGAATCCTCCACGCCTTCCCAAGTTTGACGGATCGAAAGACCTGGTGGAGCATGTACTGGCTTTCCGGGATGCCTTGGTCCCGCATGAGGATGATCATATCCTCTGCCGGACCTTCGCCAACAGCTTGTCGGGAACCCCCCTCGAATGGTTCCACAAGCTTAGGCCCTCGTCCATCTCCTCCTTCTCGGAGCTGAGCACGCGGTTCATCGACCAGTACCGATGTAATCGCCGGGAGCTGAAGACTCTGGAGTCACTCTTCGGGATGAGTATGACCCAGAAGGAGACGCTCCGACAATTCTACCATAGGTTCAGGTCCGAGTACCTGAGCTTGGCGGACGCAGACGGGCAGGATCGCATGGTGATCGCGGCCTTCAAGAACGCCATCCAGCCTGCCCAGCTCGTCAACGCGTCGCTCATCAAGCGAACTCCGGAGACGATCGACGAGCTGTCGCGGCGCGTTGAGAAGTACATCAAGATTGAAGACGCGGACCGCAAGAGGAAGGCGGTGGAAACCAGGGTCCCGCACCAGGGCTACGCCAAGCCTGCTGCTGTGAAGAACGTCAACAAGCAGCAGGGGGATGCGACACGGCACGAGGCGAAGCGGCAAAGGCAAGACAGGCCAGCGAGGCCGCAGTGGAACAGGGAGTTCACGGTACTGAACGCCCCCATTGACCAGATTCTGGAAGCCATCAAGGGCGAACCATACTTCAAGTGGGCGCAACCGCTTGAACCTGGAGAGAGAGGAGCCAGAGATACGTCAAGGTACTGCGAGTACCACCAGGGCCAAGGCCACACTACCCTGCAGTGTCGGGCGCTCAAACATCATATTGAGGATCTCATTGAGGCCGGCCATATTGGCTGCTTCATTGACCTCCCTCAACGCAAAGAGACTAAAGCAGTAGGGGAAGTCCAGCGAGGAGCGACGGCGCAGCGCTTACCGGGCCCTCCACCAGAAAGACGCCAGCTCCGAGAGGTAGACGCCGTCTACGGGTACCCTGGCCCTGTACCATCGGCAAATGCCGTCGACCGACAGGTGCGGCGTATTGAACAAACAAGGCAAGTCCACCATGTGGTGCTTGACCCTGTCATCCGTCCTGAGCCAAAAGTGGAAGCTGCAGTACAATTTTCGGCTGCTGATTTGGTCGGAATAGAGAGGCCTCACAACCATCCCCTGGTCATACGGCTGCAGATAGCCAATTGCCTAGTGAAGAGAATTCTGGTCGACGCCGGAAGTTCAGTTGAAGTGCTCTTCCTCAGCGCCTTCGACGCCATGCAGCTAGATCGCGGACAAATGACCGAATCGTCATCGACGATAACGGGCTTCACGGGGGAGGCTGCAAGGGTGGTTGGTGAGATCACCCTCCCGATCACAACAGGGCATCTCACTAACCTCACCCGGTTCATTGTGATCGAAGCTCATTCGGCGTACAACATTATCCTCGGAAGACCGTGGCTCCACCACTTGGGTGCGGTCCCCTCATCGGCCCATCAGGTGGTGAAGTTTTGGACCGACAAGGGTGTGATGAGCATTCGAGGTGACCAGTCCGCGGCAGCCAAGTGCGAGCTCAGTGCCATCCATCTGAAGACGACATGCCAAATCGAAGGGGGAGAGCCAGGTGAAGGCGGCGATGAGTTGGGCATCCTCAACCTCTGGACTGCGAGGCAAAGTCGAGAAGCACCCACGCTCCAGGACCACGCCCTATCAAGCGTACGAGCGCGAGGAGACCAAGCATCTGAGAAGACCGACCTGTCAGTTGAACTTAAAGAACTGACAGTGTCGGGGGACCTGCTGAAGACCGACCTGTCGACTGAACGTAAAGAGCTGATAGTGTCGGGAGACCTGCTGAAGACCGACCCGTCAGCTGAACGTAAAGAGCTGACGGTGTCGGGGGACCTACAGAAGACCGACCATTCAGTTGAACGTAAAGAACTGAATGCGTCAAGGAGCTTGAAGAAGACCGGTCAGTTAGCTGAACTTAAAGAGCTAACTAGCCCGAGCGACCCGATGGAGATCGACCTACCAGCTGAAGGTAAAGAGCTGAGCAGGATGACGCACCCCCAAAAGACCGACCAACCGGTTGAATCTAAAGAACCGGACAAGTTGGAGAGCCCGAACGCGGAGTGGGAGGAGTCGCCTGCCGTCGAGCCAATTCTGCCCGTGGACTTAGGAGAAGCGGGTCATCCGAGGATAACTTTTCTCGGGTCGCAGCTGCCGAAGCATCATGCCGAGGCCATGACGATATTTCTCAAGGCAAACCTGGACGTGTTCGCATGGTCAGTTGAGGACATGCCAGGCATCAACCCCGAGGTAGCCTGTCATCACCTCAATATACGAGAAGGAGCTGCGCCTGTACGTCAGAAGCCCCGGTCGCTAGCACCGGAAAAAGCAGCAGCTGTCAACATGGAGGTAGAGAAGCTGCTACGAGCTGGCATCATCAGAGAGGCTCGGTACCCGAAGTGGATCGCTAACGTGGTTGCCGTCCCCAAGAAGTCAGGAGCCATTCGTGTCTGCATCGACTTCACGAATCTCAACCAGGCGTGCCCGAAGGACAGCTACCCGCTACCACGCATCGATACCCTGGTGGATTCCACGGCGGGACACGAGAGGCTCTCGTTCATGGACGGTTACTCAGGCTATCACCAGATCCCCATGAATCCGGAAGACCAGGAGCACACGACCTTTGTCACGGGTCGAGGGCTTTTCTGCTACAAGATGATGCCTTTCGGGCTGAAGAACGCTGGAGCGACGTACCAAAGGCTGGTAAACAAGATGTTCGTCGACCAAATCGGAAGGAACGTGGAGGTCTACGTCGACGACTTGCTGGTGAAGAGTCAGGCTGAGGATATGCACATGCAAGACCTGGAGGAAACCTTCGCAACCCTGCGTAGGTACAGTATGAAGTTGAACCCGGCCAAGTGCGCCTTCGGCGTGACGTCGGGAAAATTTCTGGGATACTTGGTCACCCGACGGGGAATTGAAGCCAACCCAGAGCAGATCCGAGCTTTGGAGGAGATGCCGTCGCCCAAGTCACGAAAGGAAGTCCAGAAGCTTACCGGACGGATCAACGCCCTCAATCGCTTCATTTCCAAGTCCTCAGATCGGTGTCGGCCCCTGTTCGAGAGGCTGAGTAAGCTCGCACCTTTCGACTGGGACCAACGCTGTGAAGAGGCGTTTCAAGAGCTAAAGACGTATCTTGGCCGACCCCCTATCTTGACAGCCCCCCGGCCAGGTGCAACGCTGGGGGTGTATCTTTCGGTATCGGAGGCAGCAATCAGCGCTGTACTGATATGCGAGAGTGAAGGAGTGGAGAAGCCTGTCTACTACGTCAGCCGCATCATGACGTCAGCTGAAACTCGGTACGCGCGGATCGAACAAGTTGCCCTGGCATTAGTGTACGTGTCAAGGAGGCTTCGCCCGTACTTCGTCGCTCACCCCATCGAGGTCATCACTGAGCACCCCCTGAAGGAAGTACTGGATAACTCTACTCGGGCAGGTCGGCTGAGCAAGTGGGCTGCAGAGCTGCAAGAGTTTGGTCCTCGGTATGTGCCTCGGAAAGCAGTCAAGGGCCAAGCACTTGCGGACTTCCTCAGCGATTTTCCGGCGGAAGACACTGCACCGGTACCAGAGACGTTAGAAGACCTGTCGATAGCTGCCGGTCGACCCGTGGGAGTCGGTGTGGCAGCAGGACAGGAAGACGAAGAACAGGGCTGGAGATTGTTTGTGGATGGCTCGTCGTGCGCAGTCGGGAGTGGTGTGGGGGTAGTCCTAATAACCCCCGACCGCACGAAGCTCGAAAAATCAGTGCGGCTACTTTTTCCGACGACGAATAATGAAGCGGAGTACGAGGCGATGCTGACAGGACTGGAGATGGCGACAGCGCTGGGGGTGACCAGCCTGCAGGTCTACGGCGACTCCCAACTGGTAATCAATCAGATTACCGGTAGGTATGAAGCCCGCGACGCAAGGATGCAAGCCTACCTGAAGCTTGCTCGGGAGTTGATTGCCAAGTTCGAAGACATAAGCTTCAACCAGTTCCCCAGAGCGGAAAACAAGCAGGCGGATGCCCTTGCTAATCTAGCATCGGTACTCGGAGAAGACAGAGAGAAGCGGGTCTTTATCGAGGTGCAAGCTGACCCACGAACAGTCGGCCCCGTAGAAGACAGTTGCCTGACGAGGAGGACACAAGTCATTGAGGCGGCCCATACTATCACGGTCGGAGCGGATTGGATAGGCAACATGAAGAAGTATCTACTTGATGGGATACTACCGGAGGACGTCGATGAGGCCCGAAGAACCAAGGCGCACGCTCCAAGATACACCCTCATCGACGACGAGCTGTACAAGCGTTCGTTCGGCGGACCGTACCTCAAGTGCCTCACGAAGGAACAAGCGGCAGAAATCATGAAAGAGGTACATGAAGGGGGGTGCGGGAACCATTCCGGAGGAAGAGCCCTGGCGCGGAAGATAAAGCTGCAGGGCTACTACTGGCCCACCATGGAAGCGGATGCGGGGGGATATGCGAAAAGATGCTTGCAATGTCAAAAGCATGCCCCCTCCATACATCAACCCGCAGAAGAGCTGCACCCAGTATCCATCCCTTGGCCCTTCCAACAGTGGGGGTTGGATATCTTGGGCCCCTTCCCGACGTCGCCAAACCGGAGGAAGTTCCTCCTCGTCGCCACCGACTACTTCACCAAGTGGGTGGAGGCAATCCCGTTGCTGAAGATCGGGGAAGTTCAAGTAGGAAAGTTCCTATGGAGCAGCATCATCTGCCGATTTGGACTGCCGCGGGCTTTCGTTGCAGACAACGGGCGACAGTTCGACGCGGAGTCAATCAAGAACTTCTGCGCCAGTAACAACATCAAGTTATTCTTCTCCACACCGCGGTACCCCCAGAGCAACGGGCAGGCAGAGTCGACGAATCGTGCCATTCTCGACATACTGAAGAAGAAGCTGGAGCAGAAGAAGGGATTGTGGGAAGAAGCTCTACCCGGGGTTTTATGGGCATATCGGACGACACCGAAGCGACCGACGGGAGAGTCCCCGTTCAGTCTCACCTACGGCTCTGAAGCAGTCCTGCCAACGGAGACCTTGGTCCCGACACAGAGAACGGTCGTAGCTGACGACCCGAAGTTGAATGACGAACTCCTGCAAGATGGCCTGGACCTGCTGGAAGAGAAGAGGGAGAGAGCAAGGGCGCGCCTAGCTAACTACCATCAAGCTATCAAGAGGGCATATGATCGCAAAGTCAGAAGGCGGGTATTCAAACAAGGGGACCTAGTGATGCGGAAGGTCTTTGACAATACCAAGGAGCTGGGAAGCGGCAAGTTGGGAGCTACTTGGGAAGGACCATACATCATCGATGGTATGGGAAAAAACGGAGCCTACCGCCTGAAGACTCAAGACGGCGACGCGCTGGCAAGACCATGGAATGCAGCCAATCTGCGCAAATTCTATCAGGGTAGTTAAATGGGCAAGATGCATGTAACCGCTTTGTAACTCTGAATCCATTCAATAAAAATGCATTTGCTCAACGTTTTTGTTCATGTGAATGAATAATGGTTAACCGAGGCAACCCAAACCAAGTGGTACATAACACTCCGAGCGAGTTCTACCACTTGGCCGACCGGTCGACAGGTTCCTGCGAAGGGCAAGACCGGCCGGTGAACAACTGGGAAGATCGGTCGACAGACCCTGTCAGGGTACGACCGGTTAACCAGCCCAAACCAAGTGGTACATAACACTCTGAGTGAGTTCTACCGCTTGGCCGACCGGTCGACAGGTCCCTGCGAAGGGCAAGACCGGCCGGTGAACAACTGGGAAGATCGGTCGACAGACCCTGTCAGGGTACGACCGGTTAACCAGTCTAAACCAAGTGGTACATAACACTCCGAGCGAGTTCTACCACTTGGCCGACCGGTCGACAGGTCCCTGCGAAGGGCAAGACCGGCCGGTGAACAACTGGAAAGATCGGTCGACAGACCCCGTCGGGGTACGACCGGTTGACCAACCTAAACCAAGTGATATACAACACTCCGAGCGAGTTCTACCACTTGGCCGACCTGACGACAGGACCCTATGAAGGGCGAGACAGGCCAGTGAACACTTGGGAAAATCGGTTGGCAAAACCCGCGGGGGAACAACCGATCAACTCACGCAAACAATTCGGGGTATATCAGCCGTGCTAATACAAGGACCGGATTTTGGTCGCGCGTCGTCGACGTGTAGTCGTGCGTCGTCGACGTGTAGTTACGCGCGTCGACGGGTAGTTGCGCGTCGTTGACGTGTAGTAGCGCGTCGTCGGCGTGTAGTTACGCGTGTCGACATGTAGTTGCGCGTCGCCGGCGTGTAGTTACGTGCATCGACGTGTAGCTCAGCTTGTCGTCGACGTGTAGATACACACATCGTCGACGAATAGTAAAAGCACAAATAGATCATCGACGTAAACTTGAGAGGCAGAGTTGATGAAAAAAGCAACAGTCATGAAGTGCAGATGAAATGTTAAGAGATCCCAGTACAAACAGGAGCTTTGTTTTATTACATCACGAAACAAAGTAAGGCAGCAAGCAAGGGTGGTCAGTCGCCGTCCTCAGCTTTCTACGATCCTGACGGGAGCTTGCCGCGCACCTTCGCGACCTTCTTGCGCCATATCTCCGCCTGCTCCGCAAGGAGCGACTTGCAATCCGCTGTGTATTCAGCCTGCTGCCTGTCTAGTGCAGCCTTGTGCGCTGCTTCGGTCTGGTCAAAGGAGGCCTTGTGCGCTGCTTCAGCCTGATCAAGGGAAGCCTTCAACGCGGCAATTTCGGACTCATGAGCGGCTTGGACGGCATGGGCCTCGGCACGCTGCTCCCTGATCGTAGCCGCCTGCGCCTCGAACTTTGCCCACACCTTGTAATTTTCTACCTTAGCAGAATCCAACGCTTCTTGGAGCTCGAAGGCATCAGAAACGTTCGCCAGCGCGGCTTCAAGCTGAGCCTGGACTGTAGCAAGTTCTTCGGCGTGAACCCGTCGAGCTTCCGCCAGCTGAGCGCGTAGCCCTCTCGACTCCTGCCGAGAAGCCCGAAGGGAGACCTTGAGATGCGTCATCCTTTGCATGCCTCCCTCAACAAGTCGACAGCCCGCCTGACAAAGAAGGAAGCAACATGGTCAAAACATATCGTTGGCGTGTAGTTATGCATATCATCGGCGTGCAGTTACGCACGTCGTCGACGTGCAGTCAACTTGTTAACGACTTAGACTTACCTCATGAAACTCGTCGAGCTGACGCTCCCAGCCAGGACTACCCACACAGTCATCTTCCTCCCCGCAATCTTCAGTAGCTCCGGGAGAACGGCGATGGGACGTAGCTTCAGTGGCCCTGAGGGGAGAATGGGGGGATGGCCTGGCAGGGCCCCCAGATGCAGAGGAGCAAGGTGAAGGCAGGAACTCCCGCGCCACAGCACGATCAAGTTTTCTAGCGGCAGGGGCAGCAGTTGGTGCAACGGTAGGTGAAGCGGAGGGACCGCGGGGGGAAGCTCGCCTACGCGACCCAGCCGAGCCAGACGGTATGGCTCGCTCGTCTCGCCCGAGGGAGGGAGAGAGACTATAACCAGGGCTGTCCGACTCCTCTACCTCCACATACTGATTACCTGTCGATGGCACGTCCTCTACCCAGTCGTCGGGGAGGGAGCGCAGGTTGTCAGCAGCGGACCGTCGCATGGAGCGAGCAAGAAGAGTGCGTCCAGCCTCTTCATCGCTGGAAGACTCAGCCAGCAAAACTCGCCTTCTTGATTTCCCCGTCGGTGCAGCTACGTTGCGCATGGCCGGACGGCTGCTCTCGTCTGCAGCTTTAGTCGCCTTCGTGCGTCGCCTGAAGACCACGCAGAGTTTAGATGTAGCGGTGTTTGGATTGAATCGTCTGACGGAGCTGACGTACCTGTCAGGAAGCTCAGAGGAGTAAGAAATGGGTTCTTCTCCCCTACTGGACGCCGCACGCTGTTTGCCCTTCTTCGAAGTGGAGCTGTAGGACCTGACGACCGGTAGCTTCGGAAACAGCTGCCGCCAGTCGTCGTCGTTGTTTGTCACCTCCTTGATGAGTTGGTCCAACTCCTCTTCAACAGCTCCGGGGCACTGAAGCTGCCTGGAGGGGTAGTACTCCTCAATGGTCGCGGCGAGTTGGGAGAGACGACTGGGGACGTTGAAGCCACCCCTCCAAGGTCCCCCGACCACAATGGGGCATTCTTTCCAAGTCCTTACTGAATCAGCTAAACCCCCAATAGGAGGGCGACTGCCTACACGCGCCTGCAGGCTGAAGTATGAGAAGATGCTGCCAGGCGTCACCTTGTAGTCTTTGAGGAAATACTTCTTCAGCAGGTACGTGACGCAAAGCTGCTGCCCCGCCCGCACCTCTATCTCTTCCATGCAGCGGAGGATCCTCCAGCCGTTGCCAGCTAGCTGGCCAGGAGACACGCTCATGCGCTCCAGTAGACGACCAGAGAAACTCGCCAGGGGAAGCCGCATGCCGCAGCGAAGCTGACCGAGCGTGACGACGGTGTGGTCGTCGTCTGACGAGTCCAGAGGATCGGTAGCGAAAGAAAGCGTAATTTCATCTGGAATACCGTATGCTGCCCGGACATCCTCCATCAGTGGGAACTTGTTCGGCACTGTGAACCAGGTGAAAGACATCTTCGCAGCAGGTCTTCGACGTGTATCCAAGGAGCTGACGCGCAAGCACTCGACGTGTATACAAACGAGCTGACGTGCAGGCACTCGACGTGTATACAAATGAGCCGACACGCAAGTCGTCGACGTGTATTCAGGCGAAACTCCTCCCAAATGAACCTTCAGCCGCAGAAGAAAGATTTGAAGCAGAGAAGAGAAACGAACCATCTGACTCCTATTTATAGACGAAGTTGGAGATGGATGGGTTCGAATTTCGAAAAGGCGAGGTGGCGGCGCCCGGCAACGCCATGTGGCGAAAAATCAGAAGAGACTCTAGACAGCTTTTTTGAGTTGCAGCAGCCCCGAACTGAGGCGGGCATGCAAATCGAGGCTAATCATCCTGACCGGGCGGGACCGAAGACCGTCCGGTCAGGAGGGGGTATTGTGCGTACAACTCCTTTTTCGGAGGGGGTCGGCCGGTCACCAGAGGAAACAACACCCCCCCCCTGGGTCGGCATGTAGCCAGAGAGGGGAGGGGGGGGGGTCGGCCGGTCACCAGAGGAAACAACACCCCCCCCCTGAGTCGGCATGTAGCCAGAGAGGGGAGGGGGGGGTCGGCCGGTCACCAAAGGAGGGGGGATGACAACAGCACCCCCCCCCTCTCCCCTGGGTCGGTCGGTCACCAAAGGAGGGGGGATGCACCCCCCCCTCTCTCCCCTGGGTCGGCCGGTCATCAAAGGAGGGGGGTGACAACAGCATCCCCCCCCCCTCTCTCCCCTGGGTCGGCCGGTCACCAAAGGAGGGGGGTGACAACAGCACCCCCCCCCCCTCTCTCTCCTGGGTTGGCCGGTCATCAAAGGAGGGGGGTGACAACAGCCCCCCCCCATGGGGGTCGGTCGGCATGTATACAAGGGGGAGGTAGCACCCTCCCCCTATGGGGGTCGATTGGCATGTATACAAGGGGGAGGCAACACCCCCCCCTATGGGGGTCGGTCGGCATGTATTCAGGGGGGAGGCAGCACCCCCCCCCCCTGCGGCTCTCGGTCGGCATGTATCCAGACACAAGGGGGTCGGCCAGGCAACAACCCCTCTCGCTCTCGATGGGACATGCAACGAGCCGAAGTGTGAAGCAACAGCCAAACCCGGAGATCTCGCGGTGCTGATGACGCTCCGCGACTTCCGGCCCAACGTGACCAGGTGTCAACCGCGCGCCACGTCACCGCGGCGGTTGAGCTCATTGCGGGGACACATCACTCGCCCGATTTTCGCGGAGTGTAACCGTCACCCCGCCACTATAAAAGGGGACCTACCCCTTCAGCAAAGTGGAGGAAGATTTCTGGAGGAGACGCTGCCCGTTTCGTCCCGGAATTCGCGGAGCTTCGGAGGTCGGTCGGTCTGCACCCAGAAGCTGTCTGCGGAGGTCGGTCGGTCTGCTCCCAGAAGCTGTCTGCGGAGGTCGGTCGGTCTGCACCCAGAGTCTGTCTGCGGAGGTCGGTCGGTCAGCAGCCAGACACTGTTTGCAAGCGACCTGCAGACAGACGCTGTCCGCAGCGGTCGGTAGACAGAGTGAAATTATAGAGGTCGGTAGTTTGGGAGACCGGTCCTCAGGGAATGTAATGGGGGTTTAGGTGAGAGATTGTAACCGAAAGATAGTTCTAGTGCATTCTCGCCCCGCCCGTGGTTTTTTCCCCTTCGACGTTGCGAAGGGGTTTTCCACGTAATTCTCGGTTTGTTTTTATTTTGGCTTGTTGGATTGTGCTCGCCACCCGAACCGTCCGGTTCGATTCAGAACCCCCCACACAATCCGTAAAAAATCTGATAAAATTCAAACCATGTTCGAAATCGAAAAAGTAAGTCTAAAAAATAGAAAATCATACAAGTCCTAATTATCAGATTTGATCCAACCCGTTCTAGATTCGATCAAATTCGAACCAAGTCCAAAATCGAGAAAGTAAGTCCAAAATACAAAAAATGCATACAAGTCCAAATTATTTTATGCAATACAATCTGTAAAAAATATGATCAAATTCAAACCAAGTGAAAAATCAAGAAAGTAAGTCTGAAATATAAAAAAACATAAAAGTCCAAATTATCGGATTTGATTCATTCCGTCTGAGATCCGATCAAATCCAAAGAAATTCCAAAATCGAAAAAGTCTGAACTACAAAAATACATACAAGTCTATTTACCAGGTGCGATCCGATCCGTAAAAAATCCGATCAAATCCAAACCAAGTCCAAAATACGAAAAAACACACAAGTCCAAATTATCGGATTTGATCCGATCGTTCGAGAACCGATCAAATCCAAAACAAAGTTAGAAATCAGGAAAGTAGTCTGAAATACAAAAATACATACAAGTCCAAATTATCTGGTGTGATCTGACCCGTACAAAATCTGATCAAATCCAAACCATATCAGAAATCGGGAAAGTAAGTCTGAAAAATAAAAAAATATAAAAGTCCTAATTAACGGATTTGATCAGATCTGTTCGAGATCCAATTAAATCCGAACAAAGTCTGAAATTAGGAAAATGAGTCCAAAATACAAAAATGCATACAAATCCAAATTATTCGGTGCGATACAATCCGTAAAAAATCCGATCAAATCCAAGCCAAGTCAAAAATTGAGAAAGAAAGTCTGAAATATGAAAAGCATACAAGTACAAATTTTCGAATTTGATCCGATCTATCCGAGATCCAATCAAATCCAAAGCAAATCCATAATTAGGATAGTAAATCCAAAATATGAAAATGCATACAAGTCTAAATTATTTGGTGCGATTCGATCCGTTAAAAATCCAATCAAATCCAAACTAAGTCCGTAATCGAAAAAGTAAGTCCAGAATACCGAAAAACATACAAGTTTAAATTTTCAAATTTGATCTGATCAGTCTGAGATCCGATCAAATGCAAACCAAGTCTGAAATCAGAAAAGTAAGTCTGAAATATGAAAAGTAAGTCTTAAACATGAAAAATAATCTAAAATTTGATCTGATCAGTCTGAGATCCGATCAAATGCAAACCAAGTCTAAAATCAGAAAAGTAAGTCTGAAATATGAAAAGTAAGTCTTAAACATGAAAAATAATCTAAAATTTTGCAAATTCGGATTCGATTCAATCCAAATTGATTTTGGACATATGATCCGATCAAAAAGCTTAAGCCTAAACCTAACCCTAGTTTAGATCTTTTTGTTTTTCCAAGTAAACCCTAGTTTAGATCTTTGTAATTTATGTTTTAGATTTGATTATCATTTTATTTATGTAACATATATATTTTTTAATTGTAGGAGCGGCAACATCAGGGGGGGCTATTAGTATTGCATTGTCGAGGAGCGGGGGGAGTTTAGCAGTAGCAATCGAGGTCATGTGTTTTTATTTTATGTTTGTGTTTTTTATGATATTGTAGTATTATTGGTGGATGTATGTATATTATGTGTATTTGTTATGTTTGTGCAATATTAGTGGTCGATATTAGTTGTTTATTTGTTATGTCATATTAGTTGTGTGTTAGAACAGGTATAAAATTACAAAAACCAAATCCATATATATAAATATATATATGGGTATGCTATGCTGCGTCATGCGGTAAGGGCGGCACCGCACCGCAGTCTTCTGATGCACGCGCTGCGTGCATCGCATGCACGCAGCGGTGCATCAGACGGCAGCGGTGTGATGCCGAACTTACCGCATGCCGCATTATAGCATTTCTCTCTCTCTCTCTCTCTCTCTCTCTCTCTCTCTCTCTATATATATATATATATATATATATATATATATATATATATATATATATATATATATATATATATATATATATATATATATATATATATATATATATATATATATATATATATATATATATATATATATATATATATATATATATATATATATATATATATATATATATATATATATATATATATATATATATATATATATATATATGCGTGTTAGGCTGCGGTGTGCGATGCGTGCGGCGTCGCACCGCAGCCGTCTGATGCATCGCTGTGGTGCGTATGATGCACGCAGAGGTGCATCAGGCGGTTGCAGTGCAACGACGCACGCACCTCAAACCGCATTTTATCATTCCTATATATATATATATATATATATATATATATATATATATATATATATATATATATATATATATATATATATATATATATATATATATATATATATATATATATATATATATATATATATATATATATATATATATATATATATATATATATATATATATATATATATATATATATATATATATATATATATATGGAAGTGCTAGAATGCGGCATGCGGTGCGTGCGGCATCGCACCGCAGCCGTGTGATGCACGCGCTGCGTGCATGCGATGCACACAGCAGTGCATCACACGGCTGCGGTGCGATGCCGCACGCACTGCATGCCGCATTATAGCAGCCCCCTATATATATATATATATATATATATATATATATATATATATATATATATATATATATATATATATATATATATATATATATATATATATAAAGGAGTGTTTGGTTGCGCTGTGCGTTGCAGGTAAAATATGCGCTGCCGGATGTTGTCCGTCCAATCGGAATTGAATCAAACGGTATAAACCCATCCCGCCCACAGTTCCGCATCGTTTCAAAACAAAACCGACGGATGAGATTCAGGTATGTCCGATCGGATAAATCGAGCGACTAAAAAAAATTTCGTTGTTACTGTAGCGACTACAGTAACAATAACACGCGATCTAGTGT